>JYFJ02006565.1:0-18945 GCA_000934665.2 Catajapyx aquilonaris | reverse complement strand
GTCAAAAATGCAGGGGGGAAAACACATGGCTGTGCAGTCTTTTCCTGGGCCAACTCCATCCGCATTCCTTCTTTTACACATCCAATCAGAATATCCGTGTCGACTGTACGCTATAAGACAAGCAGGTAATCTATCACAGATATGTACCCCTATCTTTACCAGCACCCCAACATACCCGGGCAACGCCGGGTAACCTGCTAGTTATAAATAATCCGTATTTTTCTACAATATGTGGTTAGTGAATTATTCTTAAAGGTGGATGTTTTGGTTTATCGTCTAGGGCTCTCTCACTTACTTCCCTGTTCCTTATATGCTATGCCCCGTTCTCTCTTTGGTGTTGAAATTGACGGAAATGTGGCAAAGCAATTAATCCGAATTAATCAGTTTCTATTCTCCTATACAATCTGTGACTTCAAACCTGGCATCATTACACATTGCTTGTGGCTGTCTCATGCGAAGACAATAAGTTTTTTTTTTTTTGCAGCAAGAAAACATTTTTTCCGTTGCATTTCATTGCTCTCATCCAGCTCCCACGTAGGGGTATAGGTATGTACTGGTATACTGAAAAATAATTGGAATGGGCATGATAAATACTTTTTAATGATCAAGCGTGAAGACCTGGAGACAGTGAAGGACGATCAGTCATATTTTGTCCGAAAATTAGTTATCCATTGCGTAGTACAATATGAAACATATAATGGCTAGTGGTAATTTCGGTTTTCTGCTGGAGCAATATTATCCCCTGAAAAAAATGTTTGAAAATATAGCCCAAAATGTACACTAATTCAATTTTCAATCTTCATACTTTAATGCCAGTCAAGTGTAATAATGGTTACTTTACGTTTGAGTTCTTCACATTATTTTCTTATTGCTCAACGGCTGCAGCTTGCAGACTGTGCTTCCTTATAAAGCATATTCACACAGCATATTTTTGTCAATGTACAGTACAGCATATCACAAATCGAACTGTTATTTCTTGTAAATGCGATACACTTTCCTGCTTTCTGGAAACACTCTCCTTTTACTGCTGTAAAGGGAAGGGCGAAAGCATCCGTCCACTTCTGTCGCCTTCCTGCTCTTTACAAACCTGCACCTCTCATATTACTGTAAAAATAGTTTACAATATTGCCAATCTTTCCATCAAAAAATTTATAAGCATCATTTTTACAAAATCATTATTCCGAGGTAAAAATTAACCTTCAGTGGACGACTCTAACTTGTAAAAGTGACACAAGTTTTTGTGATAACATTTTATTAGCGCGTCTGATCTCTGCCGATGGACATTGAAACGATTGGATTTGTGGATGCGGTTCAAGGCCGCAAGGGTAATGCATGCAGCACACATCTAATAATGGGCAGTTTCTTTTTTCAATTCGATTTTTAATGAAAACGAGTTAGCTAACTAAAGAAAGTGTATAATACAGCAATATTGCAAGGCAGTTTTCAAAATACAGTTGGATTGGAAATTGCATATTTATTTGACACTTATTACTACAGTAACAAACTATTAATATTTTACAGATCCTAAAATACGTAAGAATGATCTGATTCGATTAATTATAGCTCGTTGTAAATTATACGAAATTATAACGCACACTATCCGACCGCTCGTCTCCATGACGTTATCTGTACCATTCATGATTCCCCTCACAGTCCAATAATCCTAGAACTACACCGACAGTTGTGATCCACAAAGAGATCCACCCCACAATATGATCCGACATGATCCCTCCCTTCCACCTCCTTCTATTCACCCCATCCATCCAACATTGCGAATTAGCCTCATCGTCACGAATCAATCAGCGTGTGGTAGATATTATTACACTGTTTTTTCAAACCCCATATTTGCCCTCTTTTGTACTGAAGGATTTGCCGATCAAACTCTTTATGCAGCACAATCCTTTAAAAGTGTAATCCGATTTGTAAAAGCAACGCCCCATGACCTAACAGTAATGTCGGCAATTTGATTTGCATGATAGGTATTTATGGCCGTTTTCATTTCAACCTTCCAATAAAAAAAATCCTTAAACCTAGTGGTGGTCAGTTGGCAGCGACGTTCTTGATTGAGCGTGTGAAGTGCGCAGGTCCGCAACTATACACCCCTCCGCCCACACCAGTCCAGCACCACAAAATACGGTACAGTGCATTCCTCCAGCCGCTTTTGCTGCTGGCTGCCAGTGTGTGTGACCGTGTCAATTGCAGGTATGTCATGTGTGCGTGGGTTGAATTTTTATTGAATATTTTTTGGGGGGGGGGGATAGTACATGTGCTTTTAACGTGGGAGGTATGTCGGTGGGATATGGAGAGAAGAAGGGATTTTATTACATTGATTGGCCTTATCGATTCGGATGCAGGTGGATGCTGGCCTCAGGAAGTGGCTGTCAATCAATGTATTATTTGCCGAATAATGTACAAATATTTTCAGGCGGTGCGGTGTATTGTTGTGAGTGGTGGATTCATCGCCGGTTAATAGGTTCAAATAATTGTTATTAATAACGAGTGAGTAGGCGGGTGCGAAGAAATATCAATAGTGGTCGTGGTGTCTTCAAAAAAAAATATTGTCGCTACCTGAAAATGCAGAACGACCAGATTTTACGATATGAGAAAATATTACAGCATGTTTGAATATGATAGCCGGTTTTTGAGAACATTGCCTGTAACGCTTTATAATAAAACTGAGTTTGCCGCCAATAATTGCCGGTACGTGTCAATGCTTAACTATAGACCAAATATAACTGGTATAGTTCATGTTTAATATTTTGATTGAAATGATGGATTGTTTTGATTTCATTAATTCAGAGTTTAACTTTAATTGTGTGTTGCTTCAGTAAATTAGATTAATAATTATTAAGATTGCCTTTGCTTTGACATGATCATATAACCGTTTATGTAGGCTTCACTTCCGTGAAGTAAGGGAGAGCTGAGTAAAAAAGTGATAAAAGTTGAGGAACCAATAGGGTTATACCTCCTGGGTCAGTTTTACAGCCCCATTACTGGGCAGCCTTTTATAGAAAGAGGGAAATGTTTTTTTTCTCTTCAATACACAGTATAGGAATCATCAAAGTACAGTACTTAAGCACTTTTATCATTACTTTCAATCTGAAAGAATTGGGACCAATATTTTAATGACCGGCAGATAAAACTGGCGTAAAATCTTCCCATCCAAGTCCAGATGCAATTATAGGTTCCTGAATTGGGATAATTAAATGATTATTTGGTTTGGCTGCATGAGGAAATAGCAGTGTTTTGACTAAAATTTATCTAAAATTGTAAAGATCCACGGGAAATAACGTGGGCAATAAATTAAAAATTCAGTGAGTCCATATGGAGAAATACAACCTTCATTATGATGGGATTTGGCATCGCAAGGGGGCAAACAAAACTTCTGGTACACTCCTTGGTAATTACCCATATACTTTTGTTTAGAGATTGCGAGGAGAGAAACTTTTATCGCAAAAACTTGCAGCAGTCTCGAAATTGCGGCGTTCGAACCTATATTCCTTTAATGACTATAACCGGGAGTAACTAACCGGATGTCGTATCTTCCGTCGACTTATCTACCTGATTGAACCTAAAATAGATGAAATGCTACCTGGTGATTGCAAAAGGCGGATTTTTACCAGGATTTGGCAGTAATTTCAGTGCTTGATTAAATTAGTGTACCAAATTTTAGCGTTATGCATTGTTGGGAAGTTGGGTAAAAAAACTTTTGATAAATGTTGAATTCATGAGTCGATACTGTGGTACGACGTAGAAAATTTCAGGTCATGTGTGTAATTGGTATTTCGCTTTGAAGGCAACCCGTGCGTGGGATGGTATATTGGAAGTTCCTGCGGCTCTATGCCCGTGATTTCCTTCACTGATTGTGAGATCCGCAAAAGGATATCAGCTTTATATGCCGCAGATGCTTGTGGCAAACAAATAATTAAGCATCCTTCAAGGTCGCCTATTTGCATACTGACATGCGGTGCATTACATATAATTGGCTCCTCTAAAATATGTTAGTCAACTGGAATAGACCGTAATGCTATGCTCACTTCGTCTGAGATATACGTGTACTTCGTCCTTCGAGAAAAAGTCTTGAATGTGCATAAGGTCAAGTTTTCTTAGACCCACTCAGACTAATGAAGATGGCCAAACTTGGCCAAACTAGTTAAATGGAGAGGGACTAACAAAACTCGACCTTATCACACACTACCTTTTATGCCAAGGATACGACCTATTCAAAGAATGAGCAGACCTGTATTTTGCAGGTTTGTCATTTTCTCAGATGTATTTCCTGCACGTTTTCCAGGGCCACCAAAATAATCTAATTTTCCTTCGCGTTAACTAGGTCTAATTGGAGCAACTGACAAGGGCACATCGGTCTCGAGCGAGAGACAACTAATCAAGCTGAGAAGATAGAGGGCAGCACCCTTAGGAACATCCTGTGTGACCCAAGATGCGATTCTTTCCAGACAAGGTCGTCCACAAAGACCACTCCTCAGAGCATACGACCATCTCAGGTGAATGAACTTGAATTTTATATTTACAGTGACATTCAAAGTGTATCCCACGTCATAATGAGTCTAGGGAAATTTCATTTTAAATTTCCGGGTTAATTAGACGTCTTGAGGCTTGAGAGGGTGTAAATATTGCATGGCATTTGTAACCTGGCAGTCCCAAAAGTAGTGGGGGGTTTCATTAAGAGGTTTTTCTCATTTGCCTGAAGGAAGCAGTATACAGAAATGGGAAAATTTCACGAGATGCATTTAATGCCCCCCCTCCCCCTCCCCCATTTCAAGAGTAAGTGTTCAACTTTTTTCACCTCGGATTAATTTCAGCTTCATTCTCGAGTTCTTAAGCACTTTGCAAAATGGAAAGGCTGTTTTTCTTTAAAAACTTCGGTAATGAATAGGCGCCTACTGTAGCAACCTCAAGCAAATTCAAGGGCGAAATTAAGACAAAGGGTTCATTCACTACCTATAGGGTATACTATGAAAATTTGTGATCAAGTGGCACCTATACATATNATGTGTGCCTCATTCCCCCCCCCCCCTTCAAAATCCTCCATGTGATTTAACAATATATAGGACTTGCCCTTTTCATAATAAACTGCTCTCAATATTGTACAGCGTAAATTACCTAATTACGATCCTTTGTGGGCTTAATGTTTGTAAAACACGCATATTTTGCATCAAAACTTGATCCTATAATTGTGAGCGACATCCTACACCAATAGTGCATTATGTGTAAGGCGCACATCCTTCGTAATATTACACCTCATTAATGTCAAGCGACGTTTTCCCCAAGCCAGCGAGAGACGAGCTATGTGTATAGCCTTGCACAAGAAATCTCGCGTCAGTGAAACGAAAACAGCCTTTGAACATGACTGGCTCCTCATCAAAATCTTAGTTAACTAGTGAAGTAGGGCCTGCAGTGAAAATATACCTGTTAAACTTTTCATGCTCATTAGACACTGCCAGGAGCTGCTTTGTTTTTTGTTTTCTTTGATTTTTTTTCCACCAACGAGTTTGCTTCGTGCAAGTTTAGTGTTGGGAAGTATAGAAACAGGTATGCGCAACTGCATTGTCTCTGCAAAATATGACGTAGCACGCAAGCTACGATTGTTATTTTTTGAAGGCATTTCTTGGTATAATTTTTTTGCAGTAATGCACTACATAATTAGTATGATGCTTGATATAGGGATATCTACAAGTTTGTTACTCCTTAATTTTAAAAAAAATTACCGTAGTTTATGTCCGTGTGTGAGGATAATATGTCATCCTGCGCTTTAGGTGACCCGCCAAACATTACTGCCGCATGGGTTACAGGGTGCGCAGGATAAGTATTAATCGCATATAGGACGAGTCATTACACTCCCATAATTAAGTAAATATAGCCAAAATCAATGCGGTCATTGTCTTTTAAATTATAAAGGAGCCTGAATCCGACAGGAAGTGCGCGCCTTTTGCGTCGTTCTCTATTATTAGATCTGCAAAATACCATTCAGTGAAGCATATCGCGGTAGACGGTTATTAATTTGGGTCACACATTTCTATTTGATATCTGCCGGATGATCTCAAAAATAAATGTAAATTGCATGGAAATGGAATTTAACTTGGAATTTAAATACTGCATGACAAAAGTCGGTCCACTATCTACATTTTGGGTTGTATCTGCAATGCAGTCCTCATTATAGCCACGTGTACTGTATATTATAAAACTGACAAAGCAGGTAAATTGCAATGTTTTTAAATTTTGCCAATTTTTTGACGAAACAGACGGGAATGTGAACGTACATTATAGGAGGATACTGCGAGCGCGGGTGTTTCGTTTGCTCTTGTAGATAGGATTTATTGAGGTCAAGTTGTTCTTGGTTTCGATACCCGGTTTTGACTTCAGAGATTTACTACTGCAGTTTGAAGCAGCTCTTGAATTTGCGCAATATTGCTCCTCCATCCCCATCGAATCTCACCCTTCTCTTGTTACCATTGCTCTCCAGTTCCTGATCCAAAACCTGCTCATATGTCCTAGGGCGACTACCTATCTATTTCAAGAATGAAAAAAAATAGACTGACCTTTCAAAGGTTGTTTTCATAACATAAGAATCGACATACAGAATTTAAACAGAGGAATAAATTATTGATTTCGAAGAGAAATGTGTCCCAAGCAATTGAAAATGGTTTCTTATTTACTTCGTCTCCACTTGCCTGTGATCCAGATTACACGACCATAATTCTATTCGGACATGAAGCCGAGATTACTGATCGTTGTCCCGTTTTAGAGTCAGGGCCTGAGACGAAAACAATGTGGTAATGAATTCATGTGTCAACACAGTGCTGAATATGCATTACAACGCCTGCGACAGCTCTATTACCTCGTACTTGGTATATAGGCCTAATCATATTATAAATTACAGATGCGATTCGGTTTTCCAATTAACTCGTTTCATGTTGAAAAGTAACTTTCTCTATCGCCCTACTCATGTCAGTAAATAGTGCTTCTGTAGTCGCAAAGATAATTGAAACAGACGAGTTACATTATGTCCATTATGAAAATCAATGAGTTTGATTAGAATGTGTTTCAACGTCACTGTTGACAAATGCAGTCAAATGTATAAATCACTTTGACAGGTACGGCACTTGTAGCTCCTTCAATAACGTTTGTGGTGTAATGGGATATTACACACGGTAATCTGAATACGATAAAGATAATTATATTACGCAAGACAAGTATAAAAGCATCATTGTCGTCGAGCAAAAGAACAAAGATGAACTGATGTTACTTTGGTGGCACCATAATTTGCTATGCTCTTACAAGCGAAAGCAAATAGCTATGCAGTACGCCGCCAGAAGGCTAATGTCTGCAATATTAATGAGAAGTAACTGGAAGTCCACAAAGTTTGGGAAAGTTTGTGTAATGAAGAATATATTATTAATTATACTCGCATTCTACTGCGTCTCAAATTGCAGACACGTAGGCCTACAAACATCACTGTCTCGACTAAAGTTGCACTAAATGTTCAATACATCTTTGAAAAACAGTGAAAGTTTGAACTTTAAGGATGAAATGTGATGTATACACGCATATGCATACTGTAAAACTTACAGGAAGACAGAAAATGTAGAAGTATCATATATTCTTAAACTCTGTGTCCGTCAGTCCACCAAATCCCTTCGCTGAAAAATAGGGGACATCGTCCATGACCTTTTCTGCGTGGGCCATAAACCCAGGCATTACTCCATCAACTCAAGTACCTTTGCTATAGGCTTCGAAACCATTTCCAACATTCAACCCGGAAATTATGGATTGGCCTAAAGTGTAGGTGTCAAAAACTTTTTTTTCTCTCATGTTTGCTTTTTAAAAAAGACGTTAATGCGCAGATCAGCAGGAATTTTTAAATAATTATGTTTGTTCACGTTCTGTGCTGGGCTAAACAATCCACTAATACTTTAATCCTGAGACTTGGGAAGTGCACCATCCTGTATTTTTGTACTGCGCCGTACCTGACTTATATAGGAAATTGCAATTGCCCTCGTATAAAAATATGAAGCTGCTCCCACAATCACGTCCTAAGTCACCTCTGGCTGTGCAATTACTACTGGTACTTGGCCCGTGTTCCTATAATCAGGTTGGTCCTGCTTGAGTGCCATTTATATTAGCCCCCACGCTTTCCGGCAGTTTTGTTCTTCGTTGCTGGGGTTCATCACAAGCTCACTTCAGTTCCATCAAGCAAAACACTCAACCAGTGTGGGTCCCACTTGTAAGCAACATAGTAATTTATTTAGGATTACTGTCGACTCTAGCCTAATTGAATTGTTTTAGTAACTCACTGCCCATGTCTAGCTTCTCGGAACAAAACGGATGGAGGAAAAGAATAGGATGAGCCTTATTATTTTCAAGAAGCTCTCTCCATAAATGTCACATGTAGCAACCAAATTATTAATGGCGCTCGATTTAAGCGCGCTTCGTTTATAATGAAATGCAGTAGATGACATTTCTTCATAAACCTTGGCCTGCAGTCCTCTAATATTTGCAGAGTGCGGACGTATGTAGGTGCGCGGTGTAACTTTCATGAAAGGTTGATTCTGATGATGTTGGATTTGCAATTGGATTAGCTTCCTCAGCGTTTGGTGTACAGCTTGAGTTAAAGCTGTTGGTTGGAAAATATAGAAGGACTCTTTTGATGCTGATTTGACGGAATAGCCTATTATAGCATATGACGCAGTACGGGCTACTTCTATTTTTAGAGTGGTAATGCTCAGATCTAATAAGGGTGGACACAACGCAAATCCCAAGGGCTCAAATAAAAATTATAGTGTCTAGTGTTACTTTAGTGCAGAGGAACTAAGCATATAATTATAAAATTCATTGTTTACCCATATGTTATTGAAATATCTGCTGTCAAAAATATGGTGGAATTATAATCTTTATTTTTTTTAAATAACGGAGGAGCATGTAACAGTACCGTTAGAATATTTTCTTGGGACCAATGCTTTATACAAGTTCACTTCAAGGTCGCAATGTAATAGTCCTTATATCGCAGTTTACAGGTTGTTATAGACCTCTCCGGTGTTATTCTGATGTAAAAGGCCAAATTCATGCGAATTCAAGGTTCTTTAATGATGAAACGTAGTTTTTATGATGCAGCCAGCTAGGAGCTAATATGAATTATAAACTCTGCAGGACTAGTCGGCAATGAAAATTCAGGTTAAATGATTACATTACAGGGAGTAGTTCATTGCACAAAGTGATCATAACTTTTACTACGTGCATTCTACTGTATAGTTATAGTACATTCTACGTAATACAGTTTTATTGATATTAAGATGCCCGTCTACCTCTGATAAGATAGTATATAGTACACGTTGCTTTCCGACGATATCAAGATTGAAGTAGCTATTGTTATAACATGGCCGAACTCAGTAGCCAAAAAATTATTTCCGTAACATGAGATATGCATGGTAATTTTTAACTACGAAATTACGACTGTCCTATATATTGTAAAGTTAATGATAGCATCAATTTCCATGAGAAATGAAAGTAATTTTCTCACATTTTAATTTTCCGGATATCTGCGTACTTTGCGACTACAGCACAAAGAGATGGAAGACAGAAGTGCTAATTTAGCTAATTCCTTACAGCACCATTCATATAAGAGAATTTCCATCGATCGGTGGTTACTTTCTTGGGAATACCACACGACGTTGACGTATTCTCAATGGAATGCTTCAACTGTCAGAAACAAACTGGGTTCATTTTTCACCGAGGCGTTCCATCAAAGGAGACCCAAAAGAGACCATTAGGGTTCATAAGAAAATGTCATCTATATATAGCTTCGGAATATTAATGAAACCGCGATTTACGGGCCTCCCACCTTTTTGATGCGGATAATTAGCTGGTGTTGGCACCAGGTGCGACCAAATTAATGGCGCATTTTAAAACAATCCTAGCACCTTAGTAATCAACAAGTTATTTTAAGACAGTAAATCAGATCTGAGGTGACTGTAGCAGTAGACTTGACTGCCAGTTATAGGCAATAAGACGCACCAGGAAATGCGACTGATCTTTCATATAAGTCACGTCTCATGTTATATCCCGGATCTTCCAGTTAGTGGACATCCATCAGAATTTCTTCGTTAATATTCTCCTCAGGATTATATGCCAAGCATGTGCGAAAGCTCTTTCAGAAGTCAACTTCGTCGTAGGTCAAATGTCAACCAAGGCATAAATATTAGTTATAAATATCAACTATGGAGCGTCACAATTTTCATGTTGTCTCATTTTGTTTTCATTAGAATATTGCAATATACATATGCATATGCATAATATTGCATATTACATACAATAATAATATATTCGCTGTAAGCATTTCATATGCAAATCATAAACCACCCACTAATCCTCTAAAATTATTCCTCTCCTATTTCCAAAACTTTCCACCTCTTCTTCCATTATCCTATTTAATCTCTCTCCGTAAGATATATCCTATAAGCTGCAGCTAACGTCTCGCTTGAATTAATCTTGTGTTCATTTTATAGGAGCAGTGATTACCAGCCTGGCTGCTGGAGGAGTGGTGATGGCCTTCCTGGTGGTCCTGGCAATTCTGTTTCTCTATCACAGGAGTAACAAATGGAAGAAAAAGAACACACCCCAGTTCCCTGGTATTGTGGTGTACCCACACACTTTTCAAGATGCACCACAATTCTTGCAAGTGTTTTTTAATTTTTAAAAATTCTTGTGCTCATATGATTGTCAATGATAATGTAATTTATCTTCAGAACCAAAGAGATTCGATTCAGTCTTCCCCCATTGAGGTACTCCACATCAGTGGCTGATCTAACTAGTCTTGGACTTGAACCTATGAATTCGGATCCTGCACTTTACAATAGTTCCACTACCAGTGGAAGCTCCGATACACTACTTAACGCTCATGCTTTGCGTAAGTTCCATTTTATAATCTGGTAAGGTGCATAATTTTTTAAAATAAATATAGATATAACTTACTGTTGTTGATACTAATTCAATTATTTAGCGTTTTACAGATAAGTTTAATTTACAGGTTCTAGAAGTGTTGGCACATTAGATCCGGGATTGTACCGGAAATTAATGGGACCTCGCGAAGAAGAGGAAGACTGGAGCCAGTATCCAGATGATCACTTGGGACGCTTGTGGTTCACTATGGCCTACGAACCAGACTCAGAAAAGCTGCTGGTTTCTTTGCTGAGGGCTAGAAATTTGCCCTCCAGGACATTTGCTACCGCCAACTCATGCGATCCTTATGTCAGGTTAGGACATTAAAAAAACATCATTCGTTACATTTCAATAAAATATATATACGGATGTCAATTTAGGATACATTTATTGCCCGATGAACGTCGATATGTCCAGAGCAAGCAAATGAGGAAGACGTGCAACCCAAATTTTGACGAAACATTTGTGTTTCAGGTAAGCACTATTTTGTGGGGCAGTTGAAAACATTTTTCAAACCGTTTAATTTTACTAATGGATGCTGTTGATTTTGCATAACGTAAGGTTCCTGCAAAGGATCTTCCATCTCACATGCTGAAGTTAACGGTGATGGACTGCGGTAAACCAAAACGACGCAGTGTAATTGGGCACGTACTTCTTTACCTGAAGGAGCTGGATGCCACCGGAACTGAAAGACTTCTTCTCTCTCGAGATCTTGATAAGGTCACACTTTTGCTATCATAACATATATTACTTATTACATCAAATAATTTTTTATGGTGTAAGTTAACTTCATATTATATATCCTTAGGAGATAACTGGAGAACAACTGTCGTCAGATCTGGGAGAAATTCTAGTTTCTCTTGTATACAACGAAAGCGTTCAGCGTCTGTCCGTAACTATCATTCAGGCTAACAGACTGAAGGTAAGCTAATTGTGTGACTCATACTGTGGTAAAACACTAAAATTTTTCTGAATTTCCAGGTATCTACTGATGGAAAAGGACGTTGCGCGTGCTTCGTGCGCGTGTGTCTAAATAGACACGGAGCATGCGTGAAGGTCAAGAAAACACAACATGCGCAAGTGTCGGCTGAAGGAACATTCACCTTCTCAGAGCAATTTCACTTCAAATTTTCACACAATTCGTCACCCACGTCCAATGTCTCATTCCATGTATTTCAGGCCTCCGGAAGAT
The DNA here is from genome assembly GCA_000934665.2 of Catajapyx aquilonaris. NCBI lineage: Eukaryota > Metazoa > Arthropoda > Diplura > Dicellurata > Japygidae > Catajapyx > Catajapyx aquilonaris. The sequence goes on along the minus strand of JYFJ02006565.1, from coordinate 6,797 downwards.
ACGGACGAGGTGAGTTGCAACATTAAGATAATCCTTTCTCTGTATGCAAATGTTTTATTGTCTCTTACAGATAAGATGCTAGGTAGATTGGTACTTGGATCGCACATGTTTGCAAGAGGTAGAGCACTGGCTCACTGGACATCAGCATTTTCACAGCCCATGCAGCCAGTGCAGCACTCGCATCCTCTTTGCCCGTGAAATGATGATTATGCACCGTTGTTCTAACAAAATATCTGCTGTATTTTTATCGTCCGCTTTTGAGTAGAAGCACAGTATACATGACCAAGATCCATGTGTGCAATATGAAAACGGTATATTGTAAACCAATAATAGAAGTAATTATTTGCACCGTCCCAGCTATTAATAGATAGCAAAATGTGTAACTTTGTACAGGGTATAGCCTAATGTATGAGTATAGGCACACAATCAAGTTGGTACAATAGTCCAAAATAATCATAGTTATCTATTCCATTTGTTATCATATAACCTGCATTAGTGTATAATAATGCTTTGTGTACATTATAGGACTTATTTGTGTGTACTAACAAACAAATAATAATTTTAAAGTATATACTCTGTTTGCCTGTTGCACATACACTGCATAATCAGAATGTATTATTATGCAATCAACTTGTTTCAATAAGAAAAAAAAGAGTTTAAAATATTATCTAATATAAAGAATTTATATTATTGATTTTAGATTCCACGTTACGAATTACTCTCACTGCACGCAGAATTTTATTTCTGTAATTAGTTTTATCTCGAAGGTCGAAAAATTTACCTCAAATAATCTCGAGATTATGGGATGTTATTTGGAAAATTATTTATAATCAGCATTCCGTCAAAGTTATGTGCCAAATTTTATACGTATAAAACAGACACGGCAGTATTATTCATAAATGTTGTGCTAAAATATATTAATTTATCTATGGACATCCCAGATAATTATGCTTGGTGCAATGTACAGTAGTCGATACACACATTGCAAGTAGGTAATAAATACCTACATGGTAAATCAAATTATTTTGTAATTGACAACTAATAAATTTACAATAATACTGGAATACTTATTACTTACACGTAACTATGACCTTTGCCCCATCGACAGCAACCAAAGACCTCCTCTCCGGAAGTGACGTCTCATTATAAAAATATTGCCTCATACTCGTAAGAGTTTTTAATTGCGCAAAATGTAAAGTGCACATCACCAATATACTAAGGTGTAAAGACGTTGAACCGAGGTACAGTATCTTCGTTCTGAGGCTTGGAAATTGCAGACTCAGCTGTCTTGGTATCCTCATTGGGCCGGATGAACATGCTATTCAAATCCGCTTCAATGCTCATATCAACAACCTTGCACTGTAAAAACAAAATGCACAATATTACGTGACAAAAAAGAAGATGCTGTAATTAACAAAATTACCCTTCGAGCCAGGCGGGAGAACTTCTCAGCTTCCATTTTCTTGTCCTGAGCTCTGTGCACCAGGGAGATGTAGGCGTAGATAAAGGGATTTTTCTCATCCAAGGAGCAGGCATGGTATAAGGTCGCTTCTGCTTTGTAAATTTCTCCCAGCTACCAATAGATTGTGTTTTAGTAAGTGTTAGCGTAACTCATTATTAGTTGTAATACCTTGTAATAGGCTGCACCTAACCCCAACCATGATTTGGAGCTACATTTTTCATTATTGCAAGCCATATCAAAAGTTGTGGCTGCGTCTGCGTAACGACCAGTGTGCATATATATATTTCCCAGTCTAGAACAAAAAAAATGGCTATGTCATGTATACTACAGGGAGGCTAGTTATCAAAATAACCAAACTTACCGTAGATAATATAAGTGAGATTTTTTCGGTGCCACATGTCCTAGTTGTGGTACCTTTTCGTACATTTCTATGGCTGCCTCTTTGTCAAACTTCTGATAGTAACAGTGACCCATCAGTGTCCATATATCTTGATCCTGAAAATTTAGCATGCAATTTTTTTTTCCTAATTAGTAATTTTTTTGAAACTTAAAAGCAGCATACCTTGGGGTCAATATTTGCAGCTTCCTCGAGATAGGTAATAGCCTTATCATACCAACGACCAGAGTAATGCAATGCACCTTCAAGCATTAAATAGTCTTTTTGGTTTGTTCCAGTACTGTTGTCAATTTCCAGATCCAAAGCCAGCATTGCAAGCTGTTTAAAAGTATGAATATATTTGAAATGACTCACTAATTAATATCAAATTATTAACATTTTTTTTGCACTTACATCGAAAAGCCTCAATCTGAGCAGAGTATATGCTGCAAGCAGAAACATTGACTTGGTGTGTGATATATCCCAGTTAATTAGCAGACAAGGAGGCAGCTGTCTTATCTCGCTTGACCAAGCCTTCGACTTTTCCCAGTTTATACATGCTGAAAAAGAAAATAAGCAGTTTTTATGCAAAAATCACTTGTTAATGTCGTAGTATATGCTAACCTCTACGATAAGCCTGTCTGGCCTTCTCAGGATAACCATTGACTTGTAAATGCACCGTCATGATGGCATGTACTACGGTGCTATCGGGAAATAACCTCGATAGTCTCATAAAAGTATTGTAGGCTCTGTCCATGTCGCCAAGTTTGCTGCGAATGACTGCATGCATCAGCAGCCTGAAAAGTAAACACATTTCATAGATATTCAGGGTGCAACAATATATCACATTGGCTCCAACCATGCTGCATTTTAATCAGTTAGAGTGTGCCCCAGTTTCAAAAACACTGCAAGAATGCTTCAAAATAATAAAAGACAACATGAAAGTGATTGCTTCGTCGGTATTGGGGACGCGGAACTTCCTCCATGCTTTTATCGTAATTGTTCATTTTCTAACTGGGGGTCCAGATTCATTTGTCAGATTTTCATGAATGATTCTAGGCAGGTTCTCTCGTTATTTCAAAGGGGAGGATTGTGTATGTTTTCAAAACACTTTAAATTAGCTTTTCGATATAATTAGCTGCTACTTTGAGTACTGAAATTGGCTCTATCGTACCACTGGGTATTTCGCAATGATTCAAAGAAACTCACTTATACATATTCTCAATATGGTCAGTTTTTATGCCGTTTTTTGCGTCCGAAACTATACACTGCCATTTTTTTGTGTTTGTAATAGTCTATCAAGTAACTCAATCTAACTTTCATAATCACAAGCACGAATTATTTTTAAAGAGTGTGCATGTATGTGTGGAGTGCAATTAAACCACAGTATAAGCGTTACAGTTTAAATATGATTTTTACCCGTATTTGTGGGTTTTAGACAACTTCAGAAGTCTTTGGATCGATTCGTCAGCAGCATCCTCGTCATTTCCTAATTGAAATATGGCGTAATCCATCCATAGTTCAGGGTCTGTGGGATTGCTCACAAGTCTCTGCAAGATAAAAATCACGATTTTGATACATTTATCCACTAGAAAATGATCGCTATACAATTATTATTTTTGATGCAAGTGGCAATATTTTAAAAAGCATTTGGCGTTTTTTCGCTAATTTATGTAAGAGTATACACACTTTATTCCTATATACATCTCTATGATGTGTATATAATGTAGGTTTTGCTGAGGAATAATGAGCCTCACCTTCAAGTATATATCCCTGGCTTCATCTGCATTGCCCTCCATTTCCCATTCTTTTGCAGTTAAGAGAACTGAGTGGGAAGAATTCTTCATAATTCCAGGCAATGCTGTATCTACATTTGGAATACAACTAGATAAAGTCTTGCGGAGGTGATCCTCAAGGTAAATGAGCAAAGGATATAAATCTTCCTACAAAGAGAGATCATTTCATGATTAATCAACCTAGCAACAAAACGCTAATCAACATTTTTTTCAGTCTGTCTGAAAATACCTGGCTCTCTATATTTAAAACCTCCAGTTTAAGAGCTGGTTCTTCCCGTAGAACATTCAGAATAGCTCGTCTTAAGGTTGCCATGAAAGGATAGTAAACTTTCGAGTTACGTAGGGAGTGCATAAAATCTATTGATTTTATGTGCTGTGGGTCAGAAACTAAATCTTCCCAGTTGGACACTCTTGTTGATTCTTCTGTTTTATTTTGAGTATTATACTCCTGAAAAATAACATTGTTGAATTGTTTGATCTTAAAAATTAATTGGATGTCTTACCTGTCGAAGTACGTCAACAATGTCAAGCATGCTTTTTGTCAGTTCTTTCTTTGCATTGTCAACTCCGCCAAGTATTTTTGGAAGCTTTTTTCTATGGGAAATACAACATCGGGCTATCCTAAAAAAATAGATGCATCACGTTATAATTCCTCACTTTGGATCGTCAACTTGGATAGAGAAACATACTGCAAACCTTTTGTCAAATTTCTTGAAATCCTTCTTTTGCAAAAGTGGTGTCCGTAGGTGAAACTGCACACTTAGCACAGGGTAATTCCTCATCTTGAGTTTCATTGGTCGTCTTCTGGGTTCACCCACCCTAAGTTTGCACACGATCTTGACATATTTGCGCAATACTTTCACTCTCCTTTTCTGTTTCCGTGTCAGCTTCTTCTTTTGCTTGATCTTGTCCTTCTTTCCTTTCTTTGTTGACTTTCCTTTTCCCTTCCTTCCTGACTTCTTTGAACCCTTCTTATGCTTCCCTTTACCTTTGTGCTTACCCTTGACACTGTGTTTCCCCTTGTGCTTGTGCTTGTCCTTATGCTTGTGTTTGTCTTTGCTTTTGTAACTCTTGTCTCGATGTTTCTCAATGGATTTATCCTTGTCTCTCTCTTTGCTCTTACTTCTCTCTTTGGACTTATGCTTCTTGCTCTTATCTTTAGATTTCTTCTTGGATTTGTCCTTATGTTTCTTTTTCTTGTCCTTTTTCTTCTTTTTGGATTTGTCTTTCCTTTTCTTGTGCTTCTTGGACCTATGGTGTTTCTTCTTCCCCTTTTTGTGTTTTTTGTCCTTCTTTCTGTGCTTCTTGCTTTTACTGTGTTTTTGCTTCTTGTCTTTTTCTTTTTTCTTAGATCGATCTAATTTTTCTTGGCTTTTTTGTCCATCTTTGCGTGCTAGTTTATCTTTTCCTCCATCTTTTTCTTTTTTCTTCTTCTGCTTGTGTTTCTTGTCTGATCCTTTCTTTCCCTTGAGCTTCCCTTTCCCCTTCCCTTTCCCCTTTTTCTTTTTACCTTTGCCTTTTTTATCATCAGGCTCCTCAAAGGTCACCATATTCTCATCCTCATCTTGAGGTCTGATCATGCGACCCTTTAACGCCAGGTATCCTGGAAATATCGGCGGCTTGCCTGGTAGGGGAGGAGTTTCAGGTGACTTTACTGATTGAGATTGAGTCTTTTTTGATTTTGATTCACTAAGATGTTCGGGTGATGATTCTTCAGAAAATTCTTGATATTCTACTGGTGGCTAACATAAAAATAATAAACATGACCATGAACAATATTGTGAGTTTTCCAAGAAAATATCGTGTACTCACCTTATAGGCGAAAGGGTAGGCGGAATGGTGACCAGGAAATCTTTTTAACCACTGCTTTCGGTTTAGTCTATTGGCCCTGAACACACCAAACATTTTTTGCACTGTAATAACAAAGAAATTGATTGTCAGTTCCAAACATTTTAACCTGATGCTTTACATCAAGTAAGTTATGCCAGGGAGCATATATATACTACAAGAGGCGCAAACTTTTTTGATGTTCGCGTCTCTCTGTCTGGGGCCGTTGCCAAGGCTGGCGGCCATTTTGAAGTGTGGGGAACGCCAACGATGTATAAATAGGGTACAGGCAAAAATAGGGTCCGCCATCTTTGATGGCTGTGGCGGCCATGGCAACTACACGGCAAGAACACGCGCGAATCAAAGATGGCGGACCCTATTTTTGCCTGTACCCTATTTATACCTCGTTGGCGTTGCCCACACTTCAAAATGGCCTCCAGCCTTGGCAGCGCCCCAAACAGAGAGACACGGAAATCGAATGTCTGCGCCTCTTATGTAGTATATGCTCCCTGGTTATGTTGTGAAAGCAAAATAAATTCTTGCAAAATTGTCTCTGGATTGTATGAGAAAAACAGCCTTTGTCATTACCTCCTGGACGCAACAGCGGAGAAAGATCAACGGTGGCGACTGCATGAAAACACGAAATGTACAATGAAGTGGGCTTCACTTTCCTCTTCTTTTCTGCCGGAGTCTGCAAAGCTTCGACTTTTTTCTTGTAAATGATTTCTATAGGCCAATATGGGTTTCTGTAAAAAGATAAGAACCATTGACTACTACTCATCCATAACTCGAAAGGCACACACTTTTGCATACAAATAAGAACAAAGACTCGCCTGAGAATCCGTTTGGCAAAAGTTTTGACTGCCGAAGATGGCAGCCAGAAGCGTCTTCCTGTGTTCCATTCGATCCGCCTGAGAGAACTTCCATAGACGAGCATTCTAGACAGTTTTCGAGGTGCCACATTGGAGGTAGCGGACACCAGGTCTCCAAAACTATCATGGTGGAATGTTTGAAAGTTACTAACATTGACTATAAAGACTAATTACACTCACGCTCCCTTCATTGCAGTTGCCTTTCCTTGAGCTAAAGTCGTCTGCAAGGAATGCCAGCACTTCGGTTCACTAGGTTTCAATATGGATTCCCCATCATACTCTCCATTGTCGAAGCGGACGATTTTCATTTTCTCACTCTGGAATTATTGAGATGATGCATGACAAGGTACAAGTACCAACGGCAATGAAGTTAATTAGAGTAATATTTACCGCTTTTTTCCTAGGAATCCTGAGAGCAGCTTCAATGAAATAATCTGGTGGAGGCTGGTGGTGAGGGCTGAAGA
>JYFJ02006564.1:0-18949 GCA_000934665.2 Catajapyx aquilonaris | reverse complement strand
GGTAGGGGGTTTTCCGGAGTCTCCCTTCCGGGCACAAGCTCGCGTTTGACGACACGAATTTGCACTCGGGTGCTCGCGTCCCTTTTGGCGATTTTGAGTTCAGGCCCTGCCGCTCGGGAAGATGAGTTACAAAGTTCTGTGGATGGGTGGAGGGTAGGGGGAGAAGTGCTGGGAAATGGTGCATACCCGCATTTTTTTTTGGAGTGAGTGTATGGAGTGAACTTGCAACTGTTAGTACCTTTTTATTGCTTTTCCATGAAAAAATTGTACAAATGAACAGCTTGGAATGTCACAAAATCGCTCGTTAAATATTACAAAACATATACTATCTATGGGGCTCAAATTCTTTTGGCCACTTTATCCTGGTCTTGAAGCAACCCTTCACACACCCAATCAGGTATCCAATAGGCTGTGGGGGCAAGAAAAACACACATTTTCGAAGCGAGTGTAAACTGATCTAACCTAACCTAACTATACCTAACCTAACCAACCCTAACCATACCTAACCTAACCAACCCTAACCAAACCAACCCTAACCATACCTAACCTACCCTAACCATACCTAACCTAACCTACCCTAACCATACCTAACCATACCTAGCCTAACCTAGCCTACCCTACCCTACCCTAGCCTACCCTACCCTAGCCTACCCTACCTATCCTAGGCTGAGAAAAATGGACTTTTGTATAACCCTACATAACGGAATTGTGGGGACATGTCCCCTCTGAAGCAGTACCCCACCAGGCGTTTTTGCTGTGGGGACGCGAAATGTCCCCACAATATGGAGACTGTCCCCAGAGCTACAGTCAAAACACCAACCTTGGACCCCAGACCCTATGCGAGACCTGAATATATACTTCCCCACCGTGGGTCCTGTGCGAAGGGTTGCTTCAAGACCAGGATAAAGTGGCCACAAGAATTTGAGCCCCATAGTACATGATAAAACCTTACCCAGTTATACAGCACCAGGAGTAAGAGAAGAAGCTCGAGAATAATTTATCCAGGAATTGGGCAAAGGAGGTCGGTTCGACGCCCAAGTTTTGACCCGTTTGGCCGTTTTCCCGATGCGAGTCGAAAGCACGCGGTCGGAAACAAGCCGGGAGAGAAAGATTCACACTCACCCTGCCGAAAATTTCAAGCCTCATTTCACCTTTCCTCTCCGGTGACAAATAAGAGGCCGCAGAGTATTAATGCCTCGGGTCCAGAAAATCGGGGGGGGGGNGGGGGGGGGGGGGGCACTTTGGCCCAGACTGGGGGGGAGCTCCGAGGTGAACCATATGGAGGAAAGGGGGACAAATCCAAGAGTTTCGATCAATTCGAGGCTTTTTTTTGCTAAAGTGAGCGAAAATTAGGGTGGCCCTCTCGGGCTATTACTGCCTTCTACTTTGTCTTGTGAAGTGGACCGAGTTACGTATCTTCGTATCTGTCTTCATTTCTTTTGTCGTCCGGCTCCCCGTGGGTGCTGAAGAAGTAAAGGCGCTATCTCCCCTGTGCGCGTTACAGTATACAGGATCGATCACGGGTACTACGTGGTGCGCGACGAAATGTATTGTGTCCTGAGCACGTAGTAGGACTGACACGGAGCGTCCAAATGACAGGTATCATTGAGATATACGAATGTTACTGTGCAACTGTGTATCCTATGGTATTAGCAGAATGTATGGCCGATATGGGCTTATTAACATTTGTTTTCAGTGGATGCTGTAAAAAAAACTGCATCTCCCATGATTGTGTAGTATAAATGATACAGTATTACTACAGTGTAATATGGCCTTTTTTGGGTTCACCACCTTGACACGTTGGGCATTGGTAATTTAATCATGAATTGCATTACTACCTCCATTTATCCGTAATAAGCTGACTGCATTTTTCATATAGTGCTACTGTTCCTATATCCAGCATCATAGCAACAGTTTTCACCACGGTGTTACTTTATAGGAGTAGAACAGGGACTCACGGTCGAGTGCTATGGTTTGGCCGGTTTTTGCGGGTAATTCGCCAGTAATGGGTCTCGGTACACCCCGCACACTGGATCGATAACAATTATATGACGAGGCAGTCGGGAAATGAAGTATGCATAATCTAATCTAGGAGATTGTCCCAACTGTAGTTTGTCACGTGAGCATGTGACACAAGCGTGCGTATTCAACCCAAATTCATGTCCTTGTCCCTCCCAAAACGATGACTCTTTGCCCTCCCGAAGACTATTTTCCCAAAGTGGAATGCTGGCTAGGTTGCAATTAATTTGTAATTTATACTTCAATTATTATAATGTGCTCGGGATTAAAAGCGGTCGAGTTCGCTCCCCCCTCCCCCTCCGGCTCTATTAATCCTACTCGTGTAAATATTGTTAATTGAAGTGAGGCTCCCTAGTGGTAAAATATAATTTCCCTGGACGACGCCGATGCGAATAAGGTTCATGCATCCAAAGGTAATTAATCGATGAATAATGTAGAGCACAGTGCACAGTACAGGAAAGGACACATATAAAGAATCTGTCTTGAGATTTGCACGAGTGTAACCTTATTACCGTTACCAGACTTATCCTGGAACTATGCAACCATCAAAACACTGGTGTCCGTATGGTTGCATAGTATCAGGATACGTCTGGACTGGATGTAAACAACAAGTGACTTAGTAGTTAACCTTATCTCATGTTCATACAACCGGGCTTTGGTGGTTTACAAAACTCAAAACCGCCAAATTGGTCTTACAAAAATTCTTTTGCATTTGGAAATAATATGTGGGGAACATAACTTTGAAAGTGCATTTAGGTCGTTGATTGAACACCTTATTCGTCCCTTTTAGACGACTTTTTAGCAAGTTTTAAATACTTGTCAATCAAAAATTGATGAATTTTTGTAGCCTTGTAAGGCAAATAAAAAAATGTCTCCCTGCAAAAGTTCTGATTTCTGGTTTGAGTAATCGATGCTCGAAAACTTTATTTTTCCACCCACTTGACAGGTATTGATTTTGCATTAATAATCCTCCAGTAAGGCAGGCCTTTTTTTTCTATTCCACAACCTAAATGAAGTTTTTTTTTCCTTCTTTTTCTTGTTACATACATGTAGGAGAGGAATTATCGAAACGTATGGTGACAGTGATGGATTTTAGGCTAGGCATAGGACCTGAACGAAAAAGTTTGAAACAGGGATTTTTACAACACGATCTAGGGCATGTCGGTTGATGCATGTAAGATTTGCATCGAAAGCTCTCCGGATTTACTCACCTTATCGCAGGTGCATTTGCACAGGTGGTGGAATTTCAACAACGTTGCAGCATCAGGAAAGAAATTTGTAATTTAATGTAGCTGTGGAAGTTAGCACGCGAAGGCATGCTGGCGTCACATTACTTGTTTTTCCTGGCCAATCCGAGGCAAGGGCAGCTATTTGGCGAATATAGGGTGGTACAGGGTGGAATTGCTGAGAGTTATTGCTTATCTTTTATATGGCGAGGTGGAGGTGGTAAATAATCTGCTGTATCCGGTGCGAAAAATAATTTTCCAGACTCGGTTAATCTAAAATAAGCTTGAGCAAATTCTGATATAGTTATGTATGGCTTGGGTATATCAACAGGATATGTTCAGGGGATTTAGCGACTGAAGTATTTAGTGCATGGGCCTCGAACACGCTCGTACTTAGCAGCCCGCAGGCGCCTTTGGCACCTTTGGTTACCTTTTAAACAGTTAAACGCCTATCTATAATTCGTGATTTTGTCCCACTTTTATATTGTAAAATATTCAGTGGAATGAGTGGTAACTTTAGAAAGGGCTAATCGCTGAAAAATCGTCTCTGTTTCTACGGTTGTGCCTCTGTATTTGATAATTAAGTGTGTGGTTTCTACTGACATGAAGCGATGCACAAAATAGTGATACAACAAAAGTGAACTGCCATTACAAGATGTCCGATTTTTTAAACAATTTCGGAGCCATATCTAATTTATCTTATTGTGTGAGCAAAACCCTACCAAAACAATTTTGTGTAGTGGCAATGCTAGAAGAGTATACAAAAATTTGAACGCACAAACCCCATTGTGTTTGGTATTCAAAGGAACAAAAAAATCATGTTGGAAAAGATCGTAGATGTTATCGACAAAAGAGCCATTTCGAAGTGTAATGAACCAGATTTGGCTATTGATACTATCAGTATATGCGACCAGTATCAATTTTTCTTGCCAGTGCCTTTAAAGCTTCCGCATTTCCTGCACGTGCATTTGTCCTCTCATTGTTAAATGATACCGTGCGTCACATGTTTTGTCATGGCTGTCACACGTATAAAATCAGACAAGATCATTTTGCAACCCTAATGACGCCATATATTGTTAAGCAAAAAAAAAGGGCACACAAAACGTGTCAATCCTCCAGCTAAAAAGGTTCGATGAACACGTACAAGCCACTCCCGCCCCTTTCCTTCCAAGAAATCATGAGGGGCTCACCCTCACATGAACACAGCATGAGAAACAAACACGGCGGGTCGAAAGATTATACTGTATCTCACGCAAAAAGGCGAGGATATTGAGTGGAACGGGGCGGGGTATAATGTTCACCCCCTTCTCCTCTCCCTCAGCCACAGCTCTCCTCCCCTAACCTCCTGCGCGCCTTCTAAAACCAATTCCTTAAAACTCCTTCGGTGAACCCAGGAAAGACGGCGACAAAAGGTGCATGTAGGACCAATCACTTGTCGATTTTCCAGTTAGCGTGGGGCGACGCGCGGTTGGAAGATTAATTGAGCACGATGGCCATTATAAATGCCTCAAGGAGTGGGTTTTGTCACTTTCAGTAGTATAACTCACCTTTTTTAACGTCCTGAACCCAATTCGCCTCGAATTTGCTCGTACAAATATTCCCACAAATATATATGAACTGAAAAAGTACTTTGCATCACCCTGTAAGCTTAGCAGGTTAAGAAAAGAAGGTAAAGGGGTAATGTCGTTGTCAAACTTCCCTAAAGGAGACTGATGGAGTGGAATGTGCAGAGACTCTGGTCCAAAGTAGTCACGAAAGGAGGGTTCAAACTCCATAGTCGGTGTCTATATATACAGTTTTTTTTTCTTCCTTTCTCCCTTCTTCCTCCTGGCAAACTAGCACGCTAGCATGCAAGGTTTAATTAGGGTGTAGCACACGTGAAGGGGAAGGATGTGTGTGTGGCATGCATTGGCCAGCAACACACAGAAATTGGCAGCCCCGAAAAACGCAGTAGCCAAGATCACGTCCAAACAAACAAGATCATTATAGGGGGCTCCCCCTGAGTTGTGTCTGTTGAACGTCAAACTTGTCACGTCAGGGCGCATCTGAAGATCGCATTATTATCATGGCCTAAGAAGTGGGGAGTTACAGAGGTGTATTTAGAGTCACGTTAACTTGGGTGTGGCTGGGGGACCCTGGGAAAATCGGCAGGTATATAAGCACGGTGGTTAAAAATTTGATATTATGATCGATTTTCCTTTTTTGTTGGTAGGATGTCTGATGTTATCTAAGAGATAACATTCAAATAGTATATTTGATCGCTTTAGGCCGTGATATGATTCGGGTCAAGGGCTTCACTGCACTTGTAGGAAAATGTAGACTAGTTTTCGAGGTTTTATACACAAACTAGGCACCAACTTGCCAAAATTAACGGAGAGAGAGAGAGAGACCTGCACGAGGCAGCAGCATCGAAACGACATCCGAAGGTGAAGCATGGTACTGAAGTTAAGTGAAATGCAGAAGTAAGCGAGTCGCCACCCAGGAGGTGGCGCCCGCGTCCGGAATGGCGGAAATGGGAATTCCGTGGAAAGGCCGCGGTCGGGTTTTTTTTTGCGTTTTTTAAAAGTTTTACAAAGTCCCTCGACACCGTTTTCAAAAAACAAAAGTGGTTTGCAAATATAGAAAATACGGGCAAAATTTTGACATCACACCCAAAGTTGTAGGTCGGACGGTGCGGGAGGAGCTTCCATGACAGTCGGATTTTAATAATATAGATTACGATAACATTGTGGCTTAGGTAACAATAACAATATCCTTGGGTAAAACTGCCAGAATTTCTTCGGTTAGAATTTGTCTGATATTCCAGGAGTGTGGAAAGTAATTGGCAAAATTGTGGGCTCTCCTGCACCGTGTGAGGCAGAATCAACAATCTCACGTGTTGATGACATTTGAAACGCTAACAAACGATGGCCTACTCTCTTTTTGGCTCTAGTTACCTATCCAGGAGTAAGCATCACAATCGGGTGGACACGATCAAAGCGTTGGATCAGCCTACTCCATAGCAAGCCGGGTTATACCCGACTTTTTTACCTGTAGCTACAGCCGCTACGCTACGTTTTTCCCCATCTCCGGCACAATAAATCTTTGGAAACCGTGCCGGGAAGCAAAATTGCATCAGGGTCCAACAATGTGGAAGAGGCTCTGATTTTTCAAAGAAGCAAAACTCGGCTCCTTCCTTCCCCCCCTCCCTATTTTTTTTTTCTTTCCAAGTAGCTGCTGGTGTATATGCCAGCGGGCCGGAAGGCTCTTGGCTTCCTTCATATTTTCTCGTTTTCCCAGAAACACTTTCTTTTTCCCTTTCTCCTCTCCTTCTCTCTCCTTCTCCTTCTCCTCCTCCTCTCTCTCGGGAGATTCATGTTTCATTGCATTCCATAACTCCAAGCAAGTCATAAATGTTGAATACCGGCTTCCCGGATTTCTTTATTATGACTGCCTTATGTGAAAAGTGTTGGAGGTGTTCAACCTAACAGTTCATTCCATCCCGAAGCCGTTTCGTGACCCGCATTTTTGCCCTAACCAATTGCAACCCCCCCCCCCCCACTACACACCTCACCACTTGAAAGGAGTGGAATTCACTTATTGTCCGATGCAACTTTTTCTCCATTTCTTTTTCCTGAGGCTCGTTTATTTCGGAATGAAGCCTCTTTGTGACTGAAATACACGGCGTGACGGCAAATGAGTTGCATTGTTCTAGGACTGAATGGGCGTAAACGTGGTGAGGTTGGGGCTATTGTAACTGTCGAATTGTTTCATTCCGATGCATTATAGGATTTACAGCGGGCGGCCTGGCCTGCCTTCCAAAAGTGACTGGCACGTCGAGCAGACTGTTGAATATCTACAACGGACATAAAGAGCTCTTATTCACGCACAATTTCTCGTTCGGAAATTTCTATAGGAGTTGTATGTTATAAGTCAGTCAGTGCAAAGGAAGTGGATGTGACAGTCAATTACGGTGGAATAATATTTGTAAATGGATTGTTGCATTTTATAGGGTATGGTTGTGAAACGGAAAAGAATTTCTTACTCTTGCGCAATGACTGAAATGAATTACATTACAGTTCATGCAGAAACACACAACTACCATACATTTGTACGGTTGTGTTTGGAAGGGAGCATAAAAACTGGTGTATTTTTGGGTGGAAGAGAAGACCTTGGATAGAAAATAATGTATCAGTTGAGCGAGAAACTAACTACCTGGGAAAAAAGTTACCCTCTTCATGGTAAAACCCTCTAGGCCTGTAGTTTGAGCAGAAAAAAACGTTTTCGACATCTTTAAAAATTGTACTTTGATAACGTGTCTTGGAAAGAGATTCATCGCTGCCTGGGAAACTTCGTACCATTCCTCGGCGTGTCAAGGTGGAAAAAGTCTGCAGTATTTTAGTCTCGGAGTGGAAGTGGCCTTGGATTTATCCTGGCCAGTATGGAACCAATGTACCTTTCCTGCATTGCAATAGTCTACTTGACAGGCTGAACCCTCGCATTTCCTGTGGTATTGCAGTAGACCGGTACGGTATTCAACGTACTGCATTACAGTGTCTAACCTTTCAGTCTCTTGCAAACCCCTCGACAGGGTGTAACTAAAATCCCTTTGAAATATTGCTCCCCTCATGTGGCAGTATGAAAAAAATGCAAATACTGTGACGCCAGGAATGACGCCTATGTACTTTAGGCTATTCATTGCACCATTTCCGATACACACTTTTAAATATACTTGTAAAATTATGCCACAAACCAGCCAGTGACGTCCCAAGCTCCCATAGGCAGTTTCAATGACAAGTGACATCTGATTCAACAACTTTGTGGTAACCCTTGTAGTCTTTTGCAATACACCAATTAGGTCACTGGATGAGTTTCCAATATCCGCGCGTCGGAAACTAGGATCCCACCTACCTCTAATGACAAAATGGCCTGCTCAAAGTCAGCGTCTATTCATCCGCTTTGCCGCCGTTGCTTACGTTGAATTCATTACGGAGCTTAATCTGCAATGTTGCTTCCATTTATAATAATCCCCCATCTGGCTTGCCTTGGGCTCTAAAGTTGTGCGTTACTAGCAGACAGTTTTAGAGCGTGCGGATGTTTGTCAAAAGTTGGCCGTACAACAGATATTTGGCCGCGGGTATTAATTGTGGGGGATTTTTTCTTTTTTCTTTTTTGCAAGTCACTAGGGATGTGGTTTCCATTTTTTAATTTTGTGTTTGGAGAGGAGATATTTTTACAAACTGGCCATTATTTGTTGATTAGGCCTCGGGATGCAAGCTAGGGCAGGATTTTATTTTTAAAAGCTGAACATTGGACTCCTATGGAGGATGGAAAGTTTGCTAGCGAATTACAGCCTTTTTTTATAGTTCAGGTAAACTCTGCAAGGTCTATATACATAGGTAATATAAATTTGCTATGACTGTGTAGTTATGGTGAAGTAAACACTCCTTGATTATATCGCCAAGGGAGTGCACAACATACTGTGTGCATTGTTGGTGTTTGGGAGTTGCTATCGCAAGGGAATTGAAGGGCAATAACGTTTTACATCATGGAAGAAAATACCGCAGCCGGTTATGCAATATTGGCATTATCAAATACTTCCATTAAAAAGCTGACGTCAGCCACTAAACCGTGTTTTACAAACACATGTTACTGAATATTCCGAGTGGGTCTAATTTCTGAGACAGGAGCCATGTTCAGTTTGAAAAACGGAGGGGAAGGAGTGACAGTAAATTGGCGCAGACACGCTTTGAACACGCAAATGAGGGAGAAGATATGTGTATTGGGGGTGGGGGAATTGGGTAGAGCATGCGAGGGGCCAAGGGGTCAAGGGTATCAGATAGCCAGTCGAGAAAAATCGTTAACAGAAACCATATATAAATGGCTGAGTAGTCCACTAATATTGGAAATGCGGAAATGCAACCAAAAAAAAAGTGTCACTATTTCCAAGCCAGTTGACTTAATCTGTAGTTGGAGGTGATCCGACAGCCTCTTTTCTGTAGACATCCCTCCCCGCTTCTCCCCACTTTCCTTGGGGGACAATTTATGACCGGTGCCAACTACTGTAATAGGCCACTAGGAATCGCAGCAGGGCGTATGCCAAGCACATAAAGGGTCTTTGTTGTATGTTACAGCCCGTATTTTGGCAGCGCCCTAAGTTTTTTTTTCTTTCTCTCCCTCCGCCAGTACCCTAAAGCGTTAAATTGGACCGTAATTTTGGCAGCTCGATTTTACCGCCGCGTCATTGGAATACCAACCCCCCTACCCTGCCCTCTATCGGTCCTTCCCAACCCTACACTTTCATCCTCTCTTAAATGGATGACTTGTCATCCTATTCCACCCTTTACCCCCAACTTTCATTTTGGGCTTCTGGATTACTTCAGAAGCTCCCCTCATTCATGCTGATTGCAGGTCACGATACATAAAAAGAACAAACTGTTATGGTTCATCCCCCCCCCCCCTTTCCCCAAGAAAAAAATTATATGCGTCTTGTTTACTGCTACTGCGTAGAAGGATTTTATTGGCTGGCAAATCGCTCGTAGTGTGGAATGAAACTGACGAGGGGGACCCCCCTAGACTTTACTTCCCTTTCATTGAGTTCCAGAAAGTCCGGGTTGAAATTGGTTACTGGAGAGCGACCGTATTTTCCGGCTGGTCTCTGACCATGTCACGTGTGTTTTTGTCTTTCCGGATTGGGCTGCTCTTGTAAGAGCTGAATTTTTTAACTAAGAGCTTTTTGTCGCAATTTGACGGACTCTACCTGGAATTGGTAGGGTGGTGACTTGATCGCATCGAGTATTGATGTAGCCCTTCTCCACTGGGAAACTCGATAGGGAGCCTATTAACAACTTGCTTCCGCCATGAATAGCAGCGATATTGACCCAGGAAAGGCGTCTCAGAAGTGGATGCTGAGCAAATATAATTACCCCGAGATGAACGTGAGGCAAATAAAAAAAAATATAGAGGAACTCGACCTTTTTGTTCCTTCCCTCCTTGCTCCCCTTCGTTCCCATGTTTATTTTGTGCTATTCCGTTTTGTCAGTTTAATGAGAGAAACTGTGCGAACTGGTTGCATGTGAAACGGGGAATAATAGCTGTGTTTGCTGGATCTATTGTACTAAGCCATACGTGCTGTTTGACATAGTGTATAGAGTATACAGTCAGGGTAAATAGTTTTCTGGACTCTAGTTGATTGTTGCTTTTGGTTTCCTGCTCTCTGGAATGGCAAACAGGCGGATGTCGCTACTGCAGTTAAACAATAGCAACTATACAGTTAATTTGGGCACTTAGCATATGGAGGTCTGAAATGCAGAACGATCCGAATCAGAATAGAATGATTTCAGAGGGTTTGATATGCACGTATACGTGTATTGTCCTTTACATACACAAGTTACACAAAAACAACTATTTTGGGCAATATTAACGATAACTAAAAACGACCCATGAACTTGGAAACACCCTGTATATAAATTTCTCAATAGTCTTTTTCCACAACCTTAAAGGTGCGTTTATATGTGAGCGATTTCACGAGCGAAATCTTCGCCGAGGCTAAAATTAACAATCGATTTTCGCCTCAAACAATATTGGCTACTTGGATTACTCAGCCTCGGCGAAGATTTCGCTCCGCTTCGCTCGTCAAATCGCTCACATGTAAACGCACCTTAACAATCCATCCGGTTCAAGTGTAGTTTCTGGACACGTAATGTGCACTTAGAAAATAATATACATGTCCAAAAGCGATACTTGATCCAGATCGACTGGCACGGTTTTGTTGCCACTCTTGGTACGGCCCATCCTTCGAGTTTTTAGTGATAGCATGATAATGCTAACTGACGGACTTATCGCCATTGGAATGGCCCTTTTTATGAGAGGCTTCCCACTCAGGACTGCCCATTTTTGCATATAGATTATTTCCAGCCGGAAATGGACATCCGGATTTGAATAATGCTCCGTAGATGACCCGTGGACGTATTCCCCCAAATTGTGGTCCCGCATCTAAACGCCTCATAACACATCGTCTGTCATCTCCCCCTTTCAAAATTTCAAAACCCGCAATAACATGTCCATGACTACTACTATATGTTACCCCCCTCACTGTAGAAACCCACTGTCTTCTGATCGGCCAAAAGCGGCGCCTTTAAAAGGCCTGCTCCAAATGACAGGACCACATGCAATAAAAATGGGCAGGGACAGTTGTGGCATGGCCACAGCCCGTCCAATATCCAGGAAAGCATTCGTAATGTTCCCGGGTGCAGGAATAATTGCGAAGGAGGCGCGCATTCCACCAGCCTCCGCCACTATGACGCAGGCGCTGTCGTCGTCTCCTTCCTACGTCAACGCAATGAAATAATCATATTAGCAGAGCAGTTTACTCCTGAAAAATTAAACCGCGGGGCGTTCGGCAGCACGGCCGAGAATAAGTTTAGGNGGGGGGGGGGGGCTAGGGTTGGGTCCAGTATAAATGGAATTAGACGGAAGTGTTTGGGTGTACTGGGGCACGTGCTCAATATTTATGACGGTTGGGGGTTTGACGGGGTAAGCTCGAAATTGGGGAACGACAGGAGCTAACGGTGTCGACACCTGCTAAATAGGACGTGCACAGGTTTAGTGAGAGTCATTTGAGTCAAAGAGAGGTGACTTTAGTACAGGGTTAGTTATAAATCACCAGTCACAAACATTTAAAAAAATATTATTGATACTGGCGTAGTTATAGGTTTGCCGGAACTCAATTGAATACTCTGGTACATAGGCTATGTGTCAGAATTGTTAAGGGTATGTGTTTGCGGCCATTGTTGCTGCCGGATTGACACTCCGGATTGGCGGAGCTATTGACTACTATAATGCCATTTGAACGCTTCGGGACACATTTCAACCGGTAGTGATGTATAGATTTAATCACGTTTTGACACGCTCGGTTATAATTGAAGTGAAATAATTACCCGTGTTTTGAAACTATTAACAATGTTTATCGCGCCACGTATATGGAATTAAACGATTCGTTAACCGTCAGACACGCGGGCATTAAACGGACTCGTTTTTCTAGCCGACAATTTGCCCATTGCTCATCGATTTTCATGCAGGCAGCAAAATCGTGAAAGAGCAGTACACCCTGGAGGATAGTCGTCCACTGCACCCGCACTTTCTTTGGTGATGTGCTGCAGGGAACATCGATGTGCAGCCGAGCATTAACCCCGAGTAACAGTACGAAGTCTGGCCAGATTGGCTTTGTCACTTTGAAACAGGGCCAGTTGCTATACGGGTCTCAACCTTTGTCTCTAAGTGATGGGTTGGAAGTCCTATATTTACTTCTTCGAGTTATTTAGTTGTTAAGAGTTAGTTAGAAGATTTGAATTTCTCGTACTGTAAACGCATAAAACATTGCAATCAAAAATGCTGTAAATCTCATCTCTTTTAATATGGCGCACATTCAGTGATAATTGCATTACATATCGAGACACAACTTTGGGGAGTATTTGTTAAAGCCTGAGTGAGTGTAGTCGTAATTATCTGAGATAATATTATTGAGTAATATTGGTTTTTGAAATAAGGATGTAACAAGCCATTATTGTTATCTGGCATATGCTGCAGCATGATCACCACTGTTATTGTTGTGCGGTCCTGTTAATTGTGGACATTATAATCATATACATATGAAATGCATTAAATCAATCAATGACCTGCACCTGGAAACTCAATTATGATAGATTAATAGCAATTACATATAATTTCCACTAACTCAAATTTTGACTGCGCGATCGACGATGTACTGTACAGACTGCCCGTGGCACGTTATAGGTGTGATTTCTCTTAGTACTTAAACACGATAAATTGATTGATATCACACCAAAATCATTTTTAACCTTGTCAATACAGTGCAGTGACATGGTCCTGCCCTATATACTACTGGAAGATACTAATATTTGAAAGAGTTTGCCCTCCTAATAGCGGTGTTCGATATCGTACGACCCATATAGGAAAAACCGATGCCAATCACTCCACAGGGTGTCTTAAAAATGTACTTATATGGAATGTACCTTAATGAGATGGGTATTACAGCCTACACTGTACGTGACCACAGGCAGTATATGCTTTCTACTAATGCGCAATATCCACGACAGTAGAAAAGCGGGGCAACTGGGAGCGTGCATTGCGTTCATTATAGGACCCCTCCTTTTGCAACTGGTTGTGAAGGAAGCCTTTCCGGACTGGGTTCCAACATTACATGTAGTAGCCAGCCAAAGGGTCCCCTTCGAAGAGTCAAAGGCAGCGGCGCACGTAGTGTAGCTTTCAGATTCATCGGTCGCGTTGCTGCAGGCAACTAACTCTCTGCTAGCCGGCCTGCTTGCTTCTAATGTGGCATACAAATCGAGAGTTTCTAACCCTGGAGGTCTGCAAACCGTTTGGCCATGTGAGACAGAGAGGGTAAGAGCGAGAAGAGAGAGAGAAAAAAGTACTGGGCATAAGAGCCGGTCCACTCGACGTTGCGGTGTGGTATATAGAATCTGAAATGAAACGAGTTGCTCATTTGGTATATCGGAAAGATAGATATTTCCTGGCTCTATTGGGTTTGTTCAAGTCTTCCACTCGTCACGACAAAATTTTGCTTATCTTAAAACTGGTTGCTGAGAACAATCATAAACTTCCTCCCCATATCTCCTATTGAACTGGGGATTTGGACAGTGCACTTCTCCGTATAAAGTTCGACCAGGTAGAGACATGAATTTATGCATCCAAGGCTCTGCCAGAGAATCTATTATTAAGGCAATAATTACTCTTTAAACTTCATTGCAACTTCAGGGTGTAATTGGCACACAAGGTGAATTTAAATATTCATTTTCCAATAAATTTATTCTGCCGACTGACCCACTGCATACGAACAATATTGAAGGGTTTAGTGGAAAAACAGGATAAGTCCACTTTTGTTACTTTCGAGAGAAAAAAAGAAAAACTGAATTCCCGGAAAATTTCAAAAATGTTTATAATGATACTTTTTTGTTGAATAGGATGATACCAAAGTCAACATGCACCAGAATATGAAGTTTGTACGATGTATATTACACATTCTACAGTGGAGTATAATGTGGACAAGTCTTGTTTTTGCACCAGACATGTCCAAATAATTTTTTTGTGTGTGACATGTTATGAGCATGAACAAACTTTTTTTCTCAATTATAGGCATACATAGGGTTACAAACTCGTCACCTAATTTATCATCAGACATGCAGACTCCTCATCACTATGTTCAGCCATACTGCTGTGCTTTAGTCACTTATACTAATGGGGAATTCCACGTCAACTCGGACCACTTTTCCGACAAATATTTTTCGATTTCGACCAAAATTCATGGGTTTGTAGGAGTCGTCGTTGTATGTAAGGAACCGAGATTTCGTCTCTCTGTGGTACGTGGTTGCGAAACTACAGGGTGTGTAATTGCGATTTTTCACTCATTTGTCGCTGTCAGGGCTTGTAATGGAGGCCTGTAACCTCTGAACCCCTAAAGTGAATCCAAATCTGACACGTGATTTTGGAAGCTCTTTTAAAATGACTTTAATAATATCGCATTGTAAATTACCGGGATAAAATCTTTCAATTTCAAGATGGCGGCGAAATTTTGATTTTAATATAACCCAAAGTTCGCTATTTCTGGGATTTTTTGAATGGCCATCAAAATCATGTTTCCGAAAAGTCTAGGAGGTGACTTTTGGAATTTCACCCGGTAGAGGGCGAAAACGCAGCCGGTGCGAGCTCTGGACAGTATATAGGCTGGTCACTTGGGAAGGCTATAATTTCCTCAGTGGACTACTTGACTACTTGTATATGCCAGGTCTGATTTTTGTACCAAAATATGCAGAATTGCCACAAGATGGCAGAACCACCCATAACTCATTTTCGGCCAAAAGAGGCCTTAGTATCTGGTTTTCCCACCAAACCCTTCAATTTAAGCAAAACTCTCTCTTAATTAGCAAAGGCAACTTATATGAATTGACGCTCCAAATGTGCTCAAGAATTAGTGACCAACCGAAGTTTGAGAATAAAATATTTTCCCTTCATTCCCTGGAAGTGTGGCACTGGCCGTATTCCAAAATGGAAATTAAATCTTAAGGATCTCCGGCCGATAGCCAGGCTTGACCTCCATTCCTAAAGGTATATACCATCCCCTTCCTCGCTGACTGAATTATTGAGCAGGAGGGAGGGAAGGGGAGAGAGAGGAGAGAGAGAGAGAGAGAGAGAGAGAGAGAGAGAGAGAGAGAGAGAGGCGGCTATAGACACGGCAGGTATATAAGGAATGGGATTAATGCCGACCAAGCCTGATTCGAATCACTACTCACGTATAGAGAAGACTTGGCTACTGACTAGGAAAGGGAGCAATCCGTAATGAAAACTGGTCCTAAACTAAGCTACACCGATGTTTCGATTCTAGCTCCCAAATTATCAGAGAATGAATATGAATATGTCTAAAGAAATCAGAGTTTGTTTAGTTCGCCAAATATTCTGGCCGTTTAATGAACCTTGGTCCCACCGTAATGTGTGTGCGTGAGTGGACTAACTCGTCAGTTTTGAATGTGGGAGTAATAGCAGTGGAGGGAGAAATTAGCATGTGTAAATTAATGTTTGGCCAAATTGGTGCCTATAATCGCGCGAATAATATATAGCCGTGTCGTCCAGGGATATATGGTATGCAATAAGTGTGTTACTTCCGGGTTGAATCCTCTGGAGTGAATTTATGGCACGTGTAGGAATTTTTGGTAACATATATAGTGGGCACTGGGTTTCAGTTTTCTATCGGATGTAAATTATGACAGGCGTATTGACATGTTAATGCGACAGGGATGCAAAACCGCGTCAAAATGTTTGTTTTTTCTGAGGTGGGATTACAGTGATAATCATTATTTATAAATACGAATTACCATTTTAAAAACTAATCCGTCAAATAACACTGTAATCCCCTGCAAATGTTCAAAAATGGTCATTGCTGACAATGCAGAGCATGAGAAGAGTCCCTGTACATAATTAATGATTCTTTTTTTTATTGCGAAAAGCTGACCATGGTACTAAATTAGAGTGCACCTTTTCCCATAAGGACATGGTCTGTTTGCGTCGGCTATCTAGCAAAAAATGAATCTATTTTTTTTGTTAATATAATGAAAATGTGCCAAGATCGCTGCTGCTTTACAACACAATTGGACAACTGTTCTAATCATTATAAACCTAAAATAGAACAGGTTGGATTTTGTGAACCCTTTTCACAAAACTGGACTGCTTTTGCTACTGCGCTGCATGTGGGCTTAATTTTCTCTCATTAACACAGACACTGTCCCTTTCAGGATAAAAAAATAGCAGACGTGCTTTGCTTAGTGGACCACCTGAGCTGTACAGTTGTGCAGCAGTATTTTGTTGGATTGTGGTCTCTAATGAAGGCAGAGCTTTGTCACGGTCTGGAAATTATTAATTAAGACTAGTACACGTAATGAAAATAATTTGCTGCTGCAAAACATTTCCTCGCTTCAGTCATAGTGTTCTGTAGTGTAGGGCATAGCCTCTGTTATTATTCTGCATATAGTTCATGTCAATGTTCGATGGAATTGTTATTGATTGAATCAAATACTAAATTCGTAATGGCCTGTTCCAATTGAAATGATCTGAGTGGTTAAACGACTTTTTGGCAGATACTCTTGCGCAGCTACTTTCAGTGGACATCAAAAGTATTACTTGCCAATATGAGGTAGAAATGAATTACGAATTCAAGCTCTGAATTTATGATTTGGATGGCAACCCACGTTATTTCCACTGATGACGTTGGACCACTCTAAAAGAGCTCCAAATTAGCTAATGTTAGCCTGAACATTTTAAAAATACATTTTCAGTGCACCAAACGTTGCGTTGCTGTCGCATACCAGCATGTCCTTCACCTCAACGAGCACGAAAAGCGCGCAATTTTCAAAATGCGCTATACATATTTTTCCACACCTTCTCATGCCAGCAAGGCAAATTCTGCTTAACAGTGTGCCCGGTGCTGAGTTTGCAGAGAACAAACTAGCGATTTACAGTGAATGACACCCATTTCCGAGGCAACCGTTGGGACTTTGGGAGGAGGAGAGCCTGGGTAGGGGGTAGGGCCATGATTGAAATCAGGGCACAGATGTTTCTCTTCTACCGCGGCAGAAATATAGCCCTGGGGTGCAAATATAACACAAGCTATGAAACTACAAGGGAGGCAATGGAGCGAAAGGGGGGCGAAGGGGGCGATGGAGGTAGAAATCATTCGGGCCTGGGGAATGATTTGGCCAGCCAAGTCTCAAGGAAGGAGACTGCGTGGCTGGGCATGTACAGTGAGGTAATTGGAAGGCGTGTGCAGGGGCCGAATCTTCAATAAGTAGTCGGCAGGCGATGATCGCGAGAAAGCCCATGGAAAACGCCCCCCTCCGGCACCCCTCTG
Source organism: Catajapyx aquilonaris (assembly GCA_000934665.2). Lineage (NCBI taxonomy): Eukaryota > Metazoa > Arthropoda > Diplura > Dicellurata > Japygidae > Catajapyx > Catajapyx aquilonaris. Next base: position 1,288 of record JYFJ02006564.1, on the reverse strand, counting down.
GCTGTACTATCCCCCCCACCCTTTACCCTACCGCAAGGTATAATCGATGCACGAAAGCGCCTAGGGACTATCCTGCTTCCCTCTAAACCAATATCGCCCTGGCTATCGTACCCTAGAGAGTGATGATGGCAGGTTCCCTCACATCACGCCTATACCTTCACTCCCCCACAAAAAGAAAAAAAGGGGGGGGAAAAAAGGAAAAACACTGCCCTCCCTCACTGCCACCATTCCGATCCCTTTCCCCAAACTTGCTAAATGCTGGGATATTGGAGAACCGTCCCTTCAGGAATGACCTGCATATTACGTGCTCCCCTTTGCGTGCTCGGAAGCTTTAGCTGCGTTGTAGTGGTGCAGATGGCGTTGAGGTGGTCGGTGAACCAACAGTGGTCTTTTGTAGAACTATCGTCGAACTCGAATAAGAAAGAAATGCTGGAAAATCTGGCATTTGTATGTTATTGTGTATGTACTATGGGGCTCAAATTGGTTTGGCCACTTTATCCTGGTCTTGACGCAACCTTTCCGACAGGCCCCACGTTGAGGAGGTGTGTGTGTGTATGTGTGAAGGGTTGCTTCAAGACCAGGATAAAGTGGCCAAAACAATTTTAGCCCCATAGTACCTCACGTTGCATGACAGACCCTGTATTTCCAAGAAAATGGAAGCAGGAAGCACCTTATAGAGTTGGGTAATATTATTTCCTTCCCGTATTATGGCATCATGGTGGGGCTTGAACTGCATTTTGGGAGAAGGGAAAGATCAAGTCACCTGCAAGCGACACCTTTAATGACATTAGCGCTTCCTGCGCAAGCTGAAGGGAAATATCAATAATCAGATAACGTGGGTTCTGATATTTTATTCCTTTTGAAATTATGAACAACAGCTTGCGTAAGCGAGAAATTTTATTATTGTGTTATATCATCTTATATACAACTGTAGGCGAGTACTAAATGAAAGTTACCGGGCCATGAAGTTCACATACTGTATGTTCACTGTACCCGGCGTGTTTAGCAAATTCCGTCACTTTGTAACTCAGACTGCTAGAACTTGCTTATTATTATTATTATTATTATTGTTATTATTATTGTTATTATTATTATTACATACCTTAAGGGGGGGAAGTGACTTTGTGACATGCGGGGTGACTTTGTGACAAATCAGTTTTTTGATTCTCGCGCCACAATACAGGGTGTTTCAGAGTCACGGGTCAAGCGCGCGCGAGGGGGCGGGGAAAAATCGTAGGTGGCGACAATCCCGGTCGGTTTTATGAAACAATTAGAAATACGGCTGTAA
>JYFJ02006563.1:0-18965 GCA_000934665.2 Catajapyx aquilonaris | reverse complement strand
GCAGTCATATACGTCGGGGCACTGAGTTCAGATACACCCTGTATATAGGGGTGTTTCAAGTTCGTTGAGCCTTTTATACTAGTTACAGCTGTAGGAAATTTCACTCAAAGCTGTTATTTTTTTTGTAGCATGGTGTGCCCCGATCCAGGTGCCCTATTCTATAGCCACTGCTACATTCGACCACCTGATAGTACTGAGGCACCTGGATCGGGGCACAACAAGCTGCACAAAAATAACTACATAGGATGATATCAATGATAACAAAGAATGACCCACGAATGTGGAACACCTTGTAGAATAGAGTAGGTTAACAGTTCCTAGCCTCTGGAATGCATGGGTGTTTTTGATATTTTTATTGTGAAAATGAATTAAAAAGAAGTCAGCATATCCATATACAGGAAAACTTCTATAAGTCGAACTTCCCTAAGTCGTAGTTCTCTATAAGACGAAGAAAATTATGAGCTTGGTTGGTCACAATGTAAAATAATAGGGAATAAACTTCCCAAACTCGAAGTTCTCCATAACTCGAAGTGCTGGCAGGGCCTTACGATGGGATATCAATGCATTTTCAGTCTCCCTAAGTCGAAGTTCATGTTGGCGAGTATGGAAAATTTTCTCATTTCCCAGCCGAAGGGTCGAGAGTAGGCCACATGTACAGAAAGGCTCAATTTCCTGATCTCCGTCTACCAGACGTACCGAAAGAAGTGTTAGATTAGATTGTGACAATTGAATCCTTGATTCTAAGAGTAGGCAAATGTCCATAAAGGAGTTTTTTTTTACAACAAAACGAGGAACATTGTAAGCGTGATAGTTACAGTTATTTTTAAGTTTTGAACACCTTTTGTCACTGGATGTAAAGGTAGGTAGGTAACCTTACAGAGTTCTGTGCTTTAAAAAAGCAAAACTTCTCTAACTCGAATTTCTATAACTCGAAGTTTTTTCCCAGTCCCATGGAGATTTGACTTATAGAAGTTTTACTGTATCTAAGATGGGCCTCTCCAAAATATGGTAATGAACAAAATGAGGAATGATTGCAAGAACATAAATAAATTACAAGTGACATTTAGTGTACGTACAATAAAATTAATACCCGTGATAATGGTTTCAGTTGAAGTTCCGGGTTGCGAACCATACAAGGAATACTTGTGCACGTATTTGAAAGACCATCCCGTGTGGCACAGTCTTCGCTTTTGGAATGCTGCATTTTTTGATGCCCTGCAGTGTGAGAGGGCTCACAAGCCAGTTGTAACACGAGAAGATGTCAAACACTTAAGCATGGAGGCCATCACAGATGAACAGAGGTATCAAGAGAACATCACCTTTGGACAGCTTGGGTAAGCTTATTTTTTTTCTGTTATTGTGCTGCATTGACAGACCTATTGGTGTTCATCCTTCATTGCTACTTTTGGTGGTTTGTTTCAGGAGTTTTACATGCAACATGCATGCTTTTGGACTCAGCAAAGAGTTATGCTTGGAGTTTCTGCGTAAGCAGTGCACAATTGCTAATCTCCAGCCAGGTGAGTGCTTTTATATCATTGTAACATTTGTGGTCAGAGAGTGTGGCAATTACTTTGATTATTTAGGGGCCTTAGTTAAGAACTCTTTATATGATGCTGTAAGTTCTCCATATGCACATTAATTACTTATACTTTGTGTGGCGTACCTCCACAGATTTTATACACTTGAAGAATATTCGAAAGCCTTGATTTAAAATGTGTATGGATATGATAAGAGGCCCAATCAATTTAAAATCGTATTATATTGCAGAACAAGAGAAGATGCTGACCGATAATATTGAGCGGATGTACCAACAGACTGATCCATGGCGGTAGCAACACCTTTTGAATGTTGTGGTCTAAAGGTGGCCTTGTCATGACTACTTTCAACTGTGCTCACTTCTCAAAATTCCATTAAGGTGACATGAACAATCATCACATCGAAAAATGCAATTTGGTTATGGGCTACTTGTACACTCAGGAAGACACCAGTTGGTTGTACTTGGAAACTGTGATTGGGAATACCAAGTAATATTTTTTATCTTCAGAATAGTCCCTCCCTTCTTGTTAAAGTCGTTACATATAAATGTATTACAAAACAATCAATAACAGTGTGATTACAGAATTGTTAAAGTGAAAATAGTAGCATGAAGGTGGAAGGCAATAGTGGCGAAGTTTTTAGAAATGTCCATGGTATTGGCCTGTGCTGCTAACATGCTCATAAGACAGGAGAAATGTGGTTTAAGTGATAATTATGTCATTTTCATTGTTATGCCAAATGAAATATGAAATGCCAAATGAAATGAAATAAGCTGGGAAAATCTGGGAATGCAAAGGCAGAATGTAGGGTGCTGTAACGACAGCCTCAGGAGAGAAGACTTGGCTTTTTTTGCCAATAGTTTGTTTATTTGTTTCTTTTGTTTGTTTGTAATACCCCGTGATGGCAAGAGAGAGGTTCCCAAGGGAGGGTGCTCTTACATAGTCACTTCTGACCCTCTTAAATACCAGACCTTTTCTCTTGGCCCTGGGCAGAGAAGGGAGTGTAATTCTGCCCGGACATGTCGGGTGAAAAGCGGAAAAAGACCCGACCACGCGGAGGTGACGGGGACGGGATTTGTACTGCGGATCTCCCGCTTGGCTGGCCTGTAGCATAGCCACTAGACCATCATGTCCCCCTTATTTGCCAATAGTTAAACAATTGATAAGCAACAAGTGACTTTATTGGGCCTTTAGCTAATCTCAGGATCATTTGGCACTACATGAAGGTAGAAAAGAAATTACCATAAAGTGCCCATGAAATTAACTGCTGGTCAATATTAACCTCAAGTTTCGCAGCATTCTGACAGGCATAATACTTCTGCCTTCTGCTGCTATTTATCTGATAAGACACTGTTACCATGCATTTATTGCATTTTTGTTGATATGAAGCAGATGATGGAAGCAGAGAATAATACACTATCATCACTGAACACAGTTTTAAGTTTCCAACTGATGTTTCGAGTGTTGATGGGCATTGACTGACAAGAGCTATTCGGTAGCAATAGTTGTGTTGGGTTTTGTGTAGTATTTAGAATTTCAAAATGGAGACATTGTGTTTAAAATCATCCTTGCTCTTCACCACTTTTCTCTCATGGCACAAAAGTAGTCAGTTTTAACTCATTCCTAGGAGATGTAGATCTGAAGAATAGGTATTTTTGTCTTGTTGATAGAGCAGAACGAGTGAATGCCTTTTTGTTGGCAATAATTATACGCAGTATTATCGAAATTAAGTCATCCTTTGACGACTGAAGAAAGTTGAGATGTTTGACCAGCCGATGCTGGAAGTGAAAAATTTATCTTCAAGGTGTTAAATGTTGAAAGCTTTATAAAAGGCAATTTTATTACTATTTTTATAGATTGGTTCCCACATTTGAAAAGAGGAACATCTAATGCAGTATTTACAACATGGCAAACAGTGATGTTGATTCAGTGTTGATGTGCTGTAGTTTTAAGTACAAGTTGTTGAGATAGAAAACGTGCTGCATTGGTTAGGTGAGTTTTGAGCTCAAGTCAGGAAGTCTCTTGTTTACAGAATTTGATTTTCATTGTAAATTTAGTGTGAAAATATTATTGTAACATATAAGATGAGTTTTAAAATGCTCTTACGTTAGAGCAAGGAAATGGTTTAGGGACAAGTAAACACGCGTTCATTCTCTTAGTCATCTTACTGCCACTAGCAACATGTGTTTTCCTCTGGTGCAGAGATGAGTTTAAAGCAACTATGGTATGTGGAATACCATAAATAAATTTTCAGTACAATTCCAGTACATTCCGTGAAATGCTATTAGTGACATTAAGGCTATTTTCACATGAGGCCACCATGGCAGCGCTGCTGCATAAATTAGGCGCACTGCTGGCTGCAACAAAAGTCGCGTCTTGTGTGAAAGGCTCCATATGATTCAATGCAAACACGTGGCGAAACGGCCAGTTGGCAGAGGCTGGCAGCCCCGAAAATCGCCCTGCCTGCCACCAGTATTTCTGGCTGCGTGTGGGCAGCGCTGCCAACCCCCACGTATGAAAGGCTCCACTTGCAGCATTGCAAAGACCTGGAGGCGCTGCCATTGCAGCGCGTCCATGGTGGCCTTGTGTGAAAATAGCCTAATTATTTTTCATGTACTGTGGCTGCCACTTCTTGCAGCATATTCCTCACTTGGCATATGTGAGGCATGTGGTGCTGAGAGCAGCATTCACAGGACATGTGAAAAAATGTATGCTAGCAGTCATATTTGGCTGGTTGTGCTCTCAAATTTGCACAGTTAATATTTTATTTCTCACCACCTTTTAGAAATGAAACTATTTTGCGAATTTGAAATATTCTCTAGTGTGTAATCTGCTTTTTAAAGTGCCATGTTTCTCATTTGTTGAGTGGATTAATAAGTCCCTTTGTTGGTGTGTAAAGTAGGCTGCACTATTGAGCCAAGTAATTATATTATGAATGCACATTCTGTAATTCTCTTTTACATGCATTAATTGACAAGTTCTTTGAGCATGAGCAATAAGCCATGTACAGCAGCATGAATAATTCCAGCACAACCTTTGCATTTTCTGAACTTGATCCAAGTTGAAAGAGCTAGGCCATTGTCCGAAGAAAGATATGAGACAGTTCGGTTGTGGACAAGGAATGGCAACTATGATTGGCACAAGGGAAGTAAACTGGAATGATAGCATGTGTTAAGACAATAAGTTTGTCAAGGCAGAAATAAGTGAATGGGTGTAACGATGAAAAAATTTGCATATTGAAATGCGCTGAATGGACCAATTAACAGATGCCATGAAGAGCCACTTGGCTGCATGGTCTATATTGAAATGTAGGTTTTGTAAAACTGTTGTGTCAAGTGAGTCCAAGCACAAGTGGTGAGTGTTACTTGAGTGATGAAAATCGTTGTAGGTTGTAATTATTTCTTAATTCATGTTACTTTTGGGGTAATATTGTGACAATTTGATCTATAAGTAATAGTCCCTACTTGTTTCTAGTCAATGAACACTGTTAGTTCAGGTACCTGTTACACAACGGATAACTGCAGGAAGAGGTGGCAATTTAGAGTTTTATTTTTGTTTCATGTTGCAGATTTATTGCAATAAGCCTGATTGGATTATTGCTACAGTTTTTAGAAATGACAATATAAGCATTCCATGGCAATGCTAGAGATTTTTTTCTGCATCTAGTGAGAAGCAGGGAACAGATATAGGTGTTGAGTTAGATGGCTAATGTTGAAATTGAAGAGGAAGTGTGGCTTGTGAGTGGCTGGTGACAGCCATTTCTGGTGAGCCTTTCACTACACCGATGAATTGGATTGGAACGGAGTTGTAGATCTGTTTTGTGTGGTGTGTGTATCCCTGGTGAATATAAATTGAATGAGTCATGCTCTTATTGTATCATTCCTATGGAAGCAGGTATAGCAAGTCACTATAACAGCATGGAAGAGAGAGGGCTCATTCAGCAACCTTCGATTAGCCTGCAGGAGAAAATATGTGATGGGCGTTTCCCCCTCTGATAATATTTACTCTTGGAATTCCATAAAGTGAAAAAAGAAGACCTTGATTTCTTGCACGTATGGAGTTGAAATTACTCATGTTTTCAGGATTTTCCGAGAATTCTTTGATACAGGGAAGGAGTGTAGGTAATTAAAAGGGATAGATCAACCAAGCACTGCAGTACCAGGGCCTTTACTTCAGGGGGCTGTTAAGTACCTTTTTGCCTACCTAAAGATGACTGCTGCCGACTTTGGTAACGTTGCACCAGTCGTTCCAGCTCTGAAAAGTACAGTGACAGTGTTTCCGCATGTCTGAAAAGCAGTGCAGCAATTATTGAGCTTTGGTTCATGAGAGGACGTACATTGCACCTCACAGCTACTATTCTGTATACAGTATAGTATGTCACTCAACTTGATATCTAATCTAATCTTAAGCAGTAATGCAACAGCAAGAAGTTACTTAAAGTGTAGAGATTATATTCATAAAATAATGAGCAAAATATTGGGGATTTGGGACAAAGAGGCCAAGAATTTGTTGAAATGCTATATGATGAATAGTTTTGCTTTTGCCTCTGCTCCTTCCATAAACCAAACCTAATATTAAACCAGTCCTCTGGATCTTGACTTGGTAGCCTATACTGTAATAATGAGCTGCCAATGTAAAATGGTATGCTCTATTGTAAGTATGAATACGGTACAGTATTTCCAGCACAGGCAAGCAGACCAAAGTAAGTTTAGACACACTAATCGTATGATATTAGGTTTCAGTCACTGCATATCCTAGACCTCTTCCTCACTTTCCACAATCCTTTTTTTCCCCATAATGAATAGGATTTTCTTCTACAGTGAACTTCCGGATATCAGAGTATCGCTTTCCATATAGAGGCACAATTTGGTGTCTGCAGCCTCTTGACTGATATGGGGTAATGAATTTCAAAGCAGGTGTAAAGTATCCTGGCAGGTGTGCGTCCCTCCACGGGCTCTCCAGTTTTAATTTATAATCTAGGTGCTACCTTTTAATAAATTATAACTTTGGACTCCAACCAGTACTACAAGTACCTATCAAACGTAGATTCAGGCAAATGTAATAAAATAACTGTTTTTTCCCATAGACTCCACCTTAGGCCATCACTGACTGTTGCATGACACGTCTGGCCAAACCTTACGACAGAAAGCATACCATACATCTGACATAACATTAAAAATAAATTAATCTGATATGAATCTAAAAATTCCAATTCCTCGAAAACCCTCCCAAAACGATAAACGAGCGTCATGTTTAAACTACCGAAATACCTCGTAATCTCCTCCGATAATCCCAGTACATAAAGTGTGCATTAGAATTGGAAACTAGACTCATCTCCGCGATGAGTATTAGTGATGGCAGGCAGACAACCCTCGATCATCAGGCGACACGTGCCATCGCCCTTGCCCTCGGAGCTATTCCCAGCCAAGAAGCCCTAATAAGCTTGGGTGTTATTGGTCGGCGGAGGTGGTAAATGTCGGAGGGGTCGCTTCAAGGCAAGTATTAGTCTCGTAAAAATATATATACTTGTAGAAGGAATGAGGCGGCGAAGCTTTTATTGCTCATTCGGATAGGTAACCTGAGGAGATGGGCCGCAGCATCCATAGGTCTCATCTTCAGTGTGATGGCTTTCCTCTCAACCTGCCCGAGAGTAAATATCCCACCGGCGCAAGATTATTATTATTGATGGGTGACTGACTATATGGGCTTTATTAGCGATGGTTTGTGTTTCTAGCTGGAGGATAAGAGAACAATCCTTGTGACTCTGGTTTGTCCGATTATTATAATTAGTCTCGAGTTTTTACGATGTTTTTATTTGCACTGAGCCTAATGTTTAATTTTGTGTCTTACGAATGCCATGCTTTGAAGATGATGTGTTTGGCTTTGGCATAGAGTGTACCGAGTTCCATTATTGCTATTGTTGAGAGCCTTGTAGCCCTTTGTGACGTCATACTACTCTAAAGCTGGATGCAGTATAGCTAGGATCATGTAACCATGGAAACTCCTACGAAAGGTTACGGGAGAGAGTATCCGACTGTATATAGCAGAAGCACTTACTAGCACTTATCAGAAGGACGAAAAACCCACCTTTGATTGTAACGTGCTCGAGAGGTGGTGGTCCGCCTTTTTTGACGCTTCGAATTATTTTCATGACCGCCCACATGTAGTGTAAGATAGGCTATACTGTATGTACGAAGAAAATATGGTCACAAGCTTATAATATTGTAAGGCTGTTTGCTTGGGAGTATAGTTAAAAGGAAGTAAAAAAAATGAATTGAAACGACTCCTTGTCACATGAATTGAACAAATAAATATTGTAAAATACATTAGCCGCAAGTAATCCATACGATCAAGGTGTAATGAAATTTCGGTAGATCACGCAGATGCTTTGCATTAGTAATTTTCCCGAAGGTAAAGTGACCCATGGGGTTTACGTGAGCAGGACCCCGCCTCACTGACCAAATGCGCAAATATGCTTTGTTTCTTATCATTTCGCAACCTCTGCTACTTACTACACTGTGGCATGAGACCGCCAACATCAGGGATGTAGAAAGGAGTCGGTTATCATTCTTATCACAGACACCAATCAATCACAGAGAGTGCAATAAAACAAGTCATTAATCTTTTTCCGCGATATTAGTTGGCGAATTTTTGATGTGGCACCCTCCAGTTGTTGTTTTTTTTCCGACTTCTCTCTCACTCACTTGGACGAGTGAAAGTGTCAGCGCGACCATATATAGTCATGACAACCAAGTTCAATCTAGCACCAGAGATGTCCATTGCGTGAGTGAGTGAAGAGGAAAAAAAAGGGNATGGAGGTAAGGGGGGGGGGGGTCGACAGGTGGACGTGTGTGAGTGAGTCTTTCGACAGCAAGTAAGCCCACATTTCTCACCTGCCGCGCCAATAATAATAGAGTGCGAGGGATCTATACCGAGATTGCAGCGGAAGGTTTGTGTATTATATCATTACCGGTAATTTATTACTGCAAATTTATTACTGCAAAAAAATGAATGCCAATTGGTCTACTCCAAAACGAAAAATTACACGTCAGAGATAGTATTAGTGATTCAATACCAATATTCACAGCTGCTATTTTAAATAACTACTGAGAGTAGCTACTTATAAGTACAGAGCTAGCTGTTTAAAAAGGGGAAAAATTGTAGCCTACACCTTTAATAATAATATTGGAAAATTAGACGTGGATTGAATGACCGATAATATAGCGTCAAATGAAAATGGAAAAGCAAAGTTCAGAGATATTGTTTTTGCCTTCAGCAGTTCGTGTTGAGTGAGACCATTTTTAAATAGATACGGCGTATACTATGAGAACCGTGAATCATACGAGCGGTTCCGGGTAATTCGTTTTCGTGCCGATCATTTTCCAATTATCTGTCGACGCTTTAATTATGTGTGTTTGTAAAGGGATGTAATTGACGCGTTTGATTATTTTGGATGTTCTGTGTGTGTGGGCGTGTTTGGGTTATAGGTGGGCGGACGGATAGTCGAGAGTTCGCAGCGCTATAATAGAATTAAAATTGTGGAACTGCAGTATCTGCAGCCACATGCGAGCTATGTGTGGGAACCTTGGCCTCCTTTTTTTTTCTTCTTTCATATGGGTCTCATGGGTCGGATGTCAGTGGGTGTAGCGGTATTTAATAGGAAGAGTGCCTTACAAGAATGAGCAAAATGCTTAGGTCAATTCATGAGGGACCGATTACTCACTTGCAAATTACACCCAATGATTGCCAGAATACATTTTGTCATAATCGCTTTTGACACGTGTATATCAATAGTTGCCAGATATGTCCTGTAGACTGCAAGAAAAAGAGAGAACCTGTAGATAATAATGTTTTACACATGTGCTGCATGCTCGAGGTCTCTTCCATGTTCGTATCCTCGTAAAAGCCTTTTATAGACCCATAAATCGTTGGAACTAGATCCGATACATGTCCTGTTATCCTGATGGGTACAAGTGAGCGGACAAATGAGATTGAAAGCTGCGGACTTGCCTGCTGTCGTGTGCTATGAACTACATGGAGATACTCAGGAGGCACACACGGTCGAATTTTGACATTTATTTTTTTATATCCTGTTTCGTATAACTTTACCTGTACGGTACGACATATTGTCACGCACACTTTTATTTAACACGAACTTTGCAACCTTTTCAATGTTTCATATTGACACCGGAAATGTTGTCCCAAGTGGTCTGCTTCATTCGGAATTGATGTGTATACAGTAGGGATATATGGGGCACGCAAACGGCTCGGTACATTTCATGCATTATATTTCAAGATATGCGGTTTGACTCCCTGCAGTACGATTTCTTTTTGGTTATGTTGCTTAAAAATTAGAACACGGAATACCCATAAATCATGTGGTTTGTACATTAATTTTTTATACCGAATAATTGTCGCTGTATATGTACAGTAGGCTACAGCATGTGTTTTCGGACAGTCTCTAGCGACACATCCCTTTTTAGCAAACACTTGTTGGGTCAACTTACAGATCAGTTTAGGTCCAATATCCGGCCCTTGCTCGAACCAAGCCCACTTTTCATTAGCAAGCTGGGAGATGGGGAATTAATTTGTGGCCGCCCCCCTTGATTGCTTACACTATCAAGTTTGGCGACGTTTCCGCACATTCGGAGCCCACGTGAGACGATGTTGACAATGACGCAACTGTTTTGTCCCCCCCAAAAGGCATCTGAATCGAATTAGCCGAAAATGTGTCAGCGGGCATGCCTTTGATATTCAGCCAACTCGTTTCCAATTTTATGGAGAACTTTGCAGAGTTGGGTCAACTTGTGCCCGGGATATTGGCCTGCAGACAAAAGAGAAGCGAACGTGATCGTTCAACTTTTTTCCCAAAAGCTCTCTCTTATGTCATGCATCCAGACCACAAATGGAGGAATAAGATTTGAAAGGGAGCACACAAGCAGGACGATAAAAAAAGATGCGGATTCTTTTTATACTGAAGTTCAGTAAGTTTCATGAGAAATGATTGAAGGGTCGCTCAATCATAGTGCGGAAACCTTTCTTTATATGGGTGGGTATTGTTTGGGATGGGAGGTAGTGACGACATACTTTTCAGGTCGTATATTTCGGGTACGTTTTTTTTGGTATGAGCTTTAAAAAATTATTTTGATCCTCCCATATATGGGGTTTGAAGGGAATGTCTCATTTTGAACTGGGTTTGGACAATTTCATTAGGGGTAATACATGGAACGGCTTTGATGTGGTGGAACCAACTTACCTCTTCCCGCCTACGTCATAAAACGTGTAATTAAATTCAATTAACGATGTGCTCTCTCTCTTCTTTGTCCATGTTTGAAATTTGATCTCTGTCGTTTAACTCCGTCTTTTGTGCATTCTGGTCTGCAACGAGGTTGTTATAACTTGTGACAATAATTGCACCGGACCCATTGGCTCATGGTCCCTTAGATGTCATCTCTGGACGAAGGAAAGCAGTTGCACTTACGACTCTAATCCTGGCTCAGTTCGATTTGATTAAAGACGGTGGCTGCAATGGTCGTTAAGAGGTGTCTCTTCCAATCGTTCTAACGGACCATGAAATCAGAGGTCCTCGACTTTTCCGTTTCTTTTAGGCTCCCAACGGTCGTCGACTCACCCTTTTATTTTGGAAAGAAGCCAGATTGCTCAGCTTGCCTTCATTCACTCGAGTCTTTTTATTTACTTAGAACGGGACATGGCATTTTCTTGCTCCTGTTTACGACCGGCATTAAAATAGTTTTTGGAGCCATTTCGAGACGTGATTTGAGATTTTCAATTGGAAGCCAGGACGTGCATTACTAGTTTACATTTTTGTATCTTCGAGTTTAATTTATGTCAAGAGGAGGATATGTCTTTACGCTGTACTCTTTGGATCGTATAAGCATATGTCAATTACTATTTCTTTTGTGACACATTACACCACAGACAGACAGACTATTATTGCATCCTGAAACATCTGAAGTGAAGTTACAAGCCCGATTTTAACACAGGAAACAGCGTATCACGTGGCACAAAAAAAGTCACGTTCTCTGTGTTAAGACTAATGGCAGTGGTGCCGACAGAAAGATTAAAAAGGTGTAGAATTACAAAAGGGACGCTTTATTTTTATTCTCTTCGGGATCACTTGCTGTCTGCCCCTCTTTTTAAACACTTCGGACCCTGTAACATCCCATTAGGCTTCTTTTATTGACATTTTAATTCCCCCGGCAAAGAACGACAGCGGGACATTTCTAGTGGACTTAAAAACCTGAACGTCTCATATAAAGAGTAAAATGGTCGAACTTCACCAAAAAATTCTATTACTCTGCCATTTTCTATCGCTTCCTTCGTCTCCTCTTTCCTGGAAATAATGGCTCTTCAGCGTTTTTTCCTTTTTCTCCTGCCCAACCAGTCACTCGGCCAGTTGGTCCGCTCGATTTATAACCCACTGTTGATTATTTACACTCGTTTAAGCCGCCTTTTTCTGCTTCTATGAGACCCCCTTTTAGTTGGGCTCCGTCCGTCCGAACCAAGGAGAACATGGGTCTAAAGGTATGTGTCAAAAAAGTGTGACCCTTTGCAACAATCATCACTTTACTATAACTTTCCCTTAGTCTATTGCTGACAGATTTATACCGTCAGCATACTATGCTTACCTTTGTGGAAGGAGCTGTATCAACACACCCAGAAATTCTCTCTTTGCATATCTCGCCAAATTATTTTTACTGCACACTCACTTTTTACGCTCAACTAAATTCGTATGATTTTACACGGATTTACCTGAAATTAATTGAGCGTTACTTTTTTTTGCGCTTTGATGATGATGCGAGATGTCATATTGTAAGAGTGAATGGTCTGGAGGTATGACATGACTGCATACATTTCGGGTTTGCAAAAGTTCGCCACGTGGCCTGACCTACATTTTGGATTCTGAGGCTGCCGACGCCATTAGCTTTGGAAATAAAACGTCATAAGGACGTAAGCAGCTGCAGCCCAAACTCTTTCTCCTCTTCTATGCCTTACCGTTCAATAACAAACAAACGGAACAACTCCAGTTGCCCTCCCATTTTTGCCTTCCTTTTCCGCATTCAGATTTATTTATGCAAAAGTTCCCCTTGCTTCATTGCAAGAAATGCATTAAAAACTACTGCTTTATGTTTTATGACCGATGCGCAGTTACAAGCTTGTGTATATAGGACCGCTAGCTACTCCATATGATACACGACACAGAATAGGGATTACATTGAAAAAATATATTACAAGTACAGCAGAATTGGGCATTTAAAAATGACTGCTTTGTATAACTTTTATTGAACTGAAACTGAAAACCAGGTCGAGTGTTGCATTCTATAAGGACGATTCAGTGAAATTTGCCGGAAGGGATCTTTCTCCAATTAGGCTAAAAGCCCACCAGCTAACTTTTGTCAGTCGTATTCTCTTGAAGAGACAGAAGGATATGATGCAGAATGGATTTGTAACAAAAGACACTTACATCTCATACTGTGCTTTTCCGTGTAGACACAAAAGCGATATTGTTTGAATTTCAAAAGGAACAGGATTTTTAACCGTATCATCTGCTACCTCTTTACAAAAGTGACGGACTAGAACTTTTGCGTATGCTTTTTGTTTTGCAAACAGAACTCTTCTCGTAGGGTGAACATGTGGGTCATTACTCCCATAGCGAAGCCAAAATATGTAAAAATGATTCCTCAGGCAGAGCATGATGGGCGATCATGCATATTATAAGATAGGCTATACTACTAGAGGTATTGCAAATATGTATTTTTTTTTTAAAAAAAACATTGAACTCTGTCAAATGTGATGCGATTAGTACCTAAGTTCCAAATCGTCACTATTAATTATTATTATTATTACTATTTAAAAAATTGCATTACTCCCTCATCTCATCCTCTCAACGGAACATCAATATTAAGTACATTCCCGTTAGGACTCCCTAAAATGGTGCCAATTACAGGTGGTAGTGGCCTTGTTAATGGTCGTTATAATTAACGAGTCTTTCCTGGCGGACTTTAAAAATATCCGAAATTGGTAATTAATTCGATGTCCACAAGGAAGCATATCCGGTGTTGTAATTGGAGAGGTTCTAGAAAGTTAATGACGAACTTAGGAAACAAGCAAGCGTAGGCAAGCGTAGGCAAGCGTAGGCCCTAATACGAATCCAAAAAAATATTATGATTTCAGTATGGCAAAACTTTATGGCAGAGTCAGATTTAGATCTAGCTCACGACTCCAATTAAAGTCAGTTAAGACAACAGAAAACTGGTTTTAGCCGTCCAGAGAACCCTCCGATAATTCCTTCCCTTTTACAGAAACTATTTCTCCTTTGGCAGTAACATAAATGAATCTAGCTTCATACACTCGTGATCACGAAAAGCGATCGCACTTCAGATGATATTCGGCATAAATCAAAATTTAATGGGGAGAAACGGTAATGTGCTTCGCTTCCACGGTGAAAGTGGCCCTGCTTGCCATTTTGTACGCCACCAGCATTTTTCTGATAGAAATTTCATTCGATTCATCATCGACGAGTGAGGAGAAACCCAGTCTCTCAAGGATTATAGTCACGGCCTTTTCCATTTTTTTTTTCTGATCTCAAAAGCCTTATTTCTCTCGCAACTTTTGGACCTTTCGATATAAGTTCAATTATTATTTTCGTGTTTTCTGTAATGGATTTTTGTACCTGTGTATGTCATATTGGTGCAAAAATGATTGGAAAAATATCCGCTGAATTTTAAATGAATGTCCAATTTTTCTACCCGACTTTTTTTATACTTTGGAGACATATGCCGATCAGTTTCCAGACAACGATTTCAACGTGTCAACCAAACCTCAGAATGTCATCTGTCACCTCTATCCTCGCTCGTTGATGTATCCCTTGATGTATCCGCTGAAACGATCAATGTCATCACATTGCTATAAAATCGAGTCGTTGACCCCTTGAATTTCTTCAACAATACTTACACTGCTTATCTCAAAATATTATTCTGAGGGGTATTTTAAATTACAGTGAGCTATGTAGCCTCTAAGTGGAAATAATAAATTAGCGGGTTAACTAGGGTCATATTTTTACTTGAACAAGGGGCGAAAACCTTTTTGCATGCAACGCATCCGGTTTCAAGTGCTTGTCAACGGTTATTTCCCATCAATTTACGATTTCCGTTGCAGACTCCTCTTCACCTTATTCGGCATTATTCACATTGTATAGCATACTGTGCTGATATCATTTAGAAAAAAAGAACACCATTACTGATAAGGGCTTCCTGGAAATAGAGCACCTTTGATCAAAAGGCGACGTTGACGAATATAGGCAGGATATTAAAAGACAACCTGAGTCAGCTACACCGACGAGATAATCTTTCGTGGTGAATGTCAGGAATTGAGATATACTGACGACATCGACGTAACCTGCGTCATTTAGGAAAGGGGGGCCAACTAGTGACGAACTTCTGTCGTCAAGGAGGTCGTTTCAGTTTACATTTAAATTTAGGTCTACTAATTAACATAGATATTGCTATGCACCGGAGTAAGTAATCTAGACTCCAGCTCCAATATGGAACCAATCTACTCCAGTAGAAAAATGTCAATATAATTTTGGGGCCAACTGCTAAACTGCTATTTTTGTTGGACCATCCTGAATCGCTATATGTATAGGTTATATGGAATAACATGAATAATTAACTGGGAAGTACCGACGCGAATTAAAACCAAGTCACTCTGCCAGGCAGGATGAGAGTTTAACTCTGCGGTTAAGTTTGTGGCTTTGGCTACAGTCGCAGCAGTTTGTCGCAGGCGCCGTGCCTTTTCCGCAATTTCCGGGGAAACATTTTAAGCCCCATGAAAATGCAAGGCCTTCTCGAAAGTCGCGTCTTGGGTCACATCATGCTTTTCGGATTATAAGGTTCAACTGGAAATGATGTGCGGGCTTATTACTGCCAGTTTAGGATTGAAACTCTTGAGAATGATGTCAAGTTCACCTGCTTACGTAATGGTTACTACCTAATTGCTTGTGTATATAGGGCCAGCAATTCGAATGACGAGAATAGTAATGTATATGTTACTGGTGGTGACATTTCGCTAATATTCATATAAATGAGGAGAAAGTCTAGTTGGTTACATAATATAGTTTTATAAAAAGCAGCAAAAGTGAAATTCTAAACCAATTACAGAAGCTGAAAATTGACTTTTTTCTGATATTTGAGGAACGGAAAAGTGGGGGAAAAATGTGTATTTATGTTTGAGTTAGATCCGGTTTTTGGTTATCAACTGATACGAACTTGGCTTAAACAAACGGAATCAGAATACGCATTACCAAAAGTTGCTTGGTAATATGCAGCGCTCTTATTAAATACTTCAGAAGGTTCCATTTCTAATGAACTCGCGTTTTGACTTCTAATTAGTTCAGCCGTGAAAAATCAATTCCCAGAGAACTTGCATGCCTAATTTATTGACGGAAGTACAAATTAAGAAAACAGACGCTTCGAATCCTTCAGACAATATTTACGCTGCGTGTTTACAACTAGACTAATGAAAAAAAAGTAATCGGAAGATTCCTACAATCAGCACCGATTAATGAAGGACAGTAATGACTGGAACGAGAAGCAGGGTTTTATTACCATCTGGAAGTTCCCAAAGAAATTTACCGATACCAGGCAAAAGTTTTAAGGGCCACCGTGTTTAATTAACAGAGATTAATTGACTAATTTAATGATTTATCGAGAGTAAGGCTGATGCGTACCGCTATATATTGCATTCTTAGCTTACTACGTGCAGATACGACTTTCTTCATAATCACTGCTGGCAGAATATGTCCGATACCTTTTCTGATTTGAACGCATGAATTTCCACATGTTGACTTGGATTCATTAATTCAAACTTGATGTGTGGTGTAGGCGTTTTAGCCCCGGATTTGAAATGGGGGGCCCGCAGGATATAAAACCACACTGAATGTAAATTGCCATTTTATCATTAAAAAAACCGGGGCTCCAATTAGGTTTTAATCCGTATGTTGCCTTGTGCGAGTTAATCCGGATGACTGTGTGAGCTCCGGTATTAATGCGCCGATGTGATGTAGTGTTACTCTCGTCGATTCATCGCTTTCAAGTGGTAATTCTACCCTGTTTACGGACCTCAATGTCCTCTGTCCACTTTTATTTTGTGGCCATCCAAAAATTAGCCGGACACTACCCTCTAGTTACCCAACTTGTTATTGTTCATCAGAAGTCAATGAGGTTTCGTAATCTCAGGGGGTCAAACTAGATTTATGGGTTCATTGTTTTGTCGGTTTTACTCACAGTTTGCAGTAAATAAACGGATTTAGAAGCTATTAACAATGTCACAGGGGATCTGAACTAAACTGATGTCACCCTGTGTCCTTTGAAAATTTCTGGGCACACTTGTCCGAAATGCGTCAAGAAGGCGTGAGATTGTAACTATTATATGTTTACTCCGGCTATAAAAAGTGAAGTTACGTGACGTGGTACTAACTCGCGTATTTCTTGACGTCGCAGTGCAGGCAAACCCACTTGAAGTTTGTCGTTCTGTACACGCCCAGTAACAAAAGGCTTTATTATCCAGGCACAAGTCGTGCTGCAAATTGTTTCAGGAAGTGAAGATCCGGGAATATGATGAGTGGTATTCCGGTTGAGGTGTCAAGAATTTAGAATCAAGGGCTTGGAAGGAGTTGCCTGAAGGCGTGTCCATTGGCTTATATATATTCTTTACTGCCGCAATTTTAGCCATTCTTCCTTGCTCCATGGCTCGTAATTTGCATGGGCGTGTCTGGAGGTTTCAAGTAAGACCTGGGGAGATTCCTGTTGAGAGGAAGGGAAAATCTAGGGAGGATCAAGTGAGTTGGCGCAGTGCAAATATGCAATAAAAATAATTTTAATATTTTTTTTAAAAAAATGTTTGAGACTTTTCCAGTTCATATTAGGTCGACAATATTTTTCTGAAGATGTGTTTGTGAAGACTTTTACATTGTTACCCAGTTTCAGTAATTGTTAACGATCCACCGTATGTTTCTCTGCACTGTTTACCAGGGGTGAATCGTCGGATGCGAAAGGGTGAAAGAGCCTGTACTTTCCTGTGTTGGCTCCGGGTCACATGAGGCGGAAAGAAAGATTATTTCTGACGCTAATGGTTATTGATGGTGCGGCCGGAACCTGTGAATGATACTCGGGCGCAAAAGGCCTGTGGGACGAATTCAGGCTCCCAAAAATCGGCTTCTGCGACCCAAACAGTGTGTAGCAAACAATGTCGTATCTGTTTATTTTGTATTGTTTTTATGCAGGAGCGGAATTAACTTTGACAGTTTTTTTTTCCAAATATGCGGTACTAGCCTTGGAAACTGTTGGGTTCAAGGAGCTAAGTTAGCTACATAATATAACACTAAAACAACATTACATGAATATGGGTTGGAAACTTCGAAGTACATATATTCAAGGATAAGCTCTAGGAATGCTTAGCAAAAACTAGTTGTTTTAGGAGAAGAAAAAACCCCTTCTGGCTATGAACTGTGTAGCTTTTAGGAACACGAACATGAATTCAAGAGTTTGTGAAATGAGCGGTACGAGCAGAAAGTGGTACCAACTTTGTCTCTCATAATACGGCCTATTATAAAACCCATTTCGGAAGTACTATCCTGACCTGCAGTACTGAAAAACTCCGGAACTTTTGTTGCGAATATTATGCTTAACTGGAAAAATAAATATTAGAGCTTATCTATACGAGATACGATACTTCTTTGGCGAGGAGTTCATGGAGAAATCCACAAAAAATAGCTAATCACTACAGACATTCCAATCGAAACACTATATAAATTTATCGTTCTGTTGCCCCGGACTGGATCCCTGACATTTTTATGCGTGCAGATCCCTCATTAGCCCATCAGCACGAGTTGGGCGGGGTATGTCGAGGTGTCAAAAAATACAATAGTCATTTGAAGGAGTAGCGCCAATCCTGACACGTAGTAATTAGGGACGCGGTCTATTACACAGGGTGTCGCTGGTTTGATCTGTCCAACCCGAGTTTATTAAGTCATAATTCCTTGGATAAAACTTGACGGCGCTAAACCGCTTCCCTCATGGCGGACAAGCCACAAGAACAGTGGCTGAAAGGTATCAGGATTTATGTAGCTGATGGGCATTCACGAAGGTTATCAATGTCGTACATTCTGACTTGACCAGTAGTACAAATTCACCCGCAGGCTTTTGTAATTACAATGTGGCAGGACATGTGGATACTTTCCGTACACTGTGTCCCTTGCAGCCCTTGTGCAAGTTTTTAACCTGTTGCCTTGCTGTTCAGCGCAATGCACATTTCTGAACCCCTGCAGTGTTGAAGTAATTAAAATTTGTGCCAGCAAAAGGAACCAAATCTGTGGTTTTCCTACTTTGGAGTAGGGTGTAAACTGGTGTA
>JYFJ02006562.1:0-18967 GCA_000934665.2 Catajapyx aquilonaris | reverse complement strand
TAGTCGAGTACCTCTGGGATTATTTTCACCAAGATCCGAGGCGGTCTAGCAACATTTAGGCCCACTTGATTCGGAAAGACCCCTAGTAAACCGTCCACAGTTTTAAAACGACATATCTCAAAAACTGTACGTGATAGAGAAAATCTGTCGCCGGATTCCGATTCAGCACCCCAAAATCTATAAAAAGCACATAAAAGTTTTCAAAAGAGCGAAAGAAAGTTTTTTTTGCAGAACAGTATAATTTGACTCAGATTCATACATTCGTGTCACATTCAAGTCTGTCGGGTTTCATCAAAATCAGTGGGGTTAAGGTCTGATGGATGATCAGCATGACGTGGAATTACCCATTACAGGATTTGGGTTACTGGGAAGCAGGTGTTATGGCACCTGGAGTGGTTCTCAGAGCTCAACCATCTACTGGCAACCAAATGCTAGCTGCCCACTTCAGTAGGACACAAGAAGTTAGTCACTTACAAAATCCTTGGAACACCTAGACGAAGTCTGGTTTAAGTCAAAGTGAAGTCCAGGTGAAGTCAGGTCGAAGTCCATTGTGCCCTATACTATCAAGTGACTAACCTCTTGGTAGGACATCTGTATGGCTGCATGCTCTCTTACGCTACACCCCCTTCTGCATCGTAAGGGATAGGGATAGAATGGAAGTGTACACTGGGAAAGACTGGTGCACCGAGGTGCTTAACTCCTTGGTAGAGAGCAGCTGCAGCCATTCTGGAACTGCCCAGAAAGCCTGAATATGACAGTCAGCATCTCGTGGGGTGAGAATTACAAGTTTGTAACTGCAATGAAAATCCTATGTAGTTACAACCTTGTAAATCTCACCCCGCGATCTGGGATCAAATGTGGAACTAGACCAGGCTAGAACAGTAGCGATTGTATTTGCGTAAAACAATGTCCATTCAACTGTCCATGGGTTCTACTCCATCTGTGGTTTCGTGGATTCGCCTTTTGTTCTTCCCTTTATCCTGTGACGAACACTGCCCATTTTGCAGAGTCTGCTTTGCCTTGTAGATTGGTTCATATTCTTTCAGCTGTTGCAGGAAACCCTCATTTGGATTGATGCAGAACCTGCGCTGCTGCACCAGACCAAAGGCTTGCCTGGAGTGACAAAAATTGCAGTTAACATTCTCAAGGAACCCGGGTTTGCATTACATAAGGCTATCATTGCTGGATTCTGGCATGAATGAAATGCATTGATAAGAAAAGCAAATTATGTAATACACTGCTCCAGCTCACATCCAATAAATTAGGTCATCACAATTTTCTCTCCATGATCAAGTTGTTAAAAAGTACAAGCTATCGGCAAGGAAATGGGACGACAATTGTCAATGGTCAGCCCACAGTCGAGGAGTGTGTGTGTATGTTACGGTCAATGTGTTCTACCCGGGCATTTTGTAAAATGACCGGGCACTGTATAGAATGCCCAATTTTTTGGGCAGTGTGTATAATGCCCTTAACAAGTTTCGGTCAACTTATAAAATGTCCGGTCATTATATGACGGCCCCGGGTCGGCCCCGAGTCCACCCCTAGCTAGCGAGCACTGGTATTTATTGACCATCCTGGTCCCAAGCTGAGTACAGACTGCTTTTACGACCTAAACCCGCTGGGAGAGAAAGGCAGGGTGGTCAGGGTCAAACCGCTACAATTATACAGAATGCCTAGATGGTAGTGGTCAATGTATTGAATCGCTCTGACAAGGAAATTTCAAAAATGGGTTTTTTATTGAGATAATAAATCCCTTAGTCAAAATCAGCATACAGGCATTACAATCCGAGTTAATAGTAAGGATCATTTATTGGAGCAAGGCAAATAACTGTGGCACTTGGAATTACAGAGCTGAATGGTAGCTCTGCATGTGCACTTTTTTGACACACATTTGGTGTTGCAGTTGCATTTCTTATACCCCTGTGACCCTGACACGCTGTTGTAAGATGCCGCCTCCCTCAGAAAAATCAGTTTGCTATCAGCCTTTGCAGTAACAGCAGCTAAGTCTAATAACCTTTCTTTGCACGGATGTATTTCTGCACGCGTGTACTTGTGTTTGAGTTGGCCATGTTCAGAGCACAGTGTGTACAGGTCATCATCAACACGGGGAAAATATGTCAGTGAAATAAAACACGACTGAGAGGACAGACACATCTATCTGAATAGAAGAATGTGTAGGAGCGATATGCAGAGTACAAGCAATAACAGATGACGATAAAAGAATCAACACACTGCCCAACGAACCGTGGGCATTCTATACAGTGCCCCGGTCATTTTACAAAATGCCCAGGTTAAACACATTGACCGTAACATATACAGGGTGTATCTGAACTCAGTGCCCCGACGTATATGACTGCCTTCCTAGCCACCAGAGGATCGATTTAAGTATAGGAATCATTATGTTTGGCCGCCGCATTACGGAGATACACTCTTTAGCGATTTTTGCCTAATCGCTCCTTCTGACTTTTAAGTAGAATTTTCTGGTGTAACTAGCCAAAGAGGCATTACCACCTGTGGGCAACATACCAACAAAGTCCCGCCCCCAGACCTTCCAGAGCCTTCTGACTGGGGGAGGGTTCGATGGGTGGCCTAACCGACAGGATATTTTGTACTACATGTTTGCGACCAATTATCTCAGTAATGCGGCGGCCAGACATAATGACTCCTATACTTAAATCGATCCTCTGGTGGCTAGGAAGGCAGTCATATACGTCGGGGCACTGAGTTCAGATACACCCTGTATACAGGGTGTCCACAAACAATGGGGCCAAAGTAAAAAAAATCTAGAAAATGCAACATACAAGATACAACTCCCATACATATCTCATAGCAAAGAAGATGGTTGAAAGTTTTTTTACATACCTACAAACCCTCGATACGAGCACCATGTGTGACACGACAGGCATTTAACCAGAAATCGACCTCATCCCAGGTGCGTTGTAGCATGTCTGGGGTTATGGAAGCCACGACAGAAGTGATGAGGCGCTTCAGTTCAGCCACAGATCTCGGGAGGAGTGACACAAACACTGCATCCTTAATGTGCCCTCACAAAAAAAAATCACACTGCGTCAAATCCGGTGAACGGGGTGGCCAAGCCCGGAACACTTCATCACTGTCAGTGGAATGCCTGATCCACCTTGAGGCAGTAGTCGATTCAGGTAGTCGCAGACATGGAGATGGAAATGCTGAGGCGCTCCCACAGTCCAGAAGGTGTACAAATCGGCTTTTTTTTTTTTAAAATTATTTAAGCGGAGAGCATTATCACTGGCTTCCGGTACCTGGACATCTTGCAGGAGTGGTTAATGCCACATGAGGTTGATTTCCGTTAAACGCCTGCCGTGTCACACGTGGTGCTCATATCGAGGGTTTGTAGGTATGTATAAAAGCTTTCTACCTTCCTCTTTGCTATGAGATATGTACGGGAGTTGTACCTTGTATGTTGCATTTTCCAGATTTATTTTACTTTCGCCCCATTGTTTGTGGTCACCCTGTATATATATTATATACTTGCCCTAAGTCATAATTATCCTCCTGAGACCCCTGGTACAGTATACTGTACCTTTGCTTTTGGTTTTTTTACACGTTTGAGTTAGTCAGAAGGTGCTGGAAAAAACAAAGGTACAGTATACTGTACCAGGGGTCTCAGGAGGTTATTAGGCCACCCCCAAAGAAATGGAGTGGTGGGGTTATACACAAGATGTGATAAAAAGTTTCCATTAAGATTATCTGGACTTTAGAATGGATAATTATAAATAGTAACAATTGAGCTAGGAGGATACCAAATTTGAAGTTAATTTGACAGTTAACAACTGAAATAAATACGATTATACCTTGGACAGTGAATTTCTGTGGGGTCTGGTAAATATTGCTGCCACTATGTTTATTTCTTACTTAGCGGGATGTAAATGTTGATAATGAACCTCAGGGGCCACACAAACCCAAAAACAGTATTGACATTAATTACAAAAAATCTACCATGGAATTAAACAATATTTATCGCAAGTGGAATTTTTCAGAAATTGATACACTTGGCTGTACCACATTTAACGGTGTTATTTATTAATAAATTAAAATGTGATAATATTGTTTATCTAGAACTCAGTCCAATGTGCTATGATAAAAATTTCAATTCCATTAAAATAAAATGGCTTTAAATATTCCTTAATGGGGAAGTAGCCTTGGTCTGGGATTTGGGATTTTTGTTCATAACTAGCTAGCTCATGCCTGTAAACACACATTCCATCACTCTGTTGCATCAAAATGACATTACTGGATAAATTACGGCACATTTAAAAGTGCCTTCAAAATTGGCGGGAAAAACGGCGCGGCCGGGTGGTGCCAATCGAAAGGGTACACTGAAATGCGTGGTTGAATGCCAGATATGAGGAATTTGACTTTGAATTAACCGCGGACACGACGGAAAGCATTCGCAAGGCGGCTGTAGGCCATCGAGGTGGAGAAGGGGGGCCTTTATGTGCCTAATTCAGGAGACAGATATTTCCGAGCTGGTGGCATCACTGCCACGTACAAAGCGGCTTGAGCGGCTGAGAGTAAAAACTCGCCCGTTGCCTGGCAACTAAGTAAACACTTGGACTGCTAAAATGTCCAGCCGTGTCCAGCACAGTACAACGAATTATTTTACGACCCTGCCGGGGCGCGTTCTATAACATCATTTTTGCGTTCATTTCACTTCGCGTGACGTCAACATTTTCGAGGCAAACAGTGACGTCACCATTTGCCTACGAAAAAACGCCAATATCTCCGGAACTGAAACTGATATCTTAAAACAAAATACGCCAAAAAAATCCAAAAAAATATGGGCGAATTTATTATGTAGTTTCCAAAATGAAGGCTACTTCCCCATTCAAAAATGCACAGAAAATTTCATATATGCAAGCCATGATAAATGTTTTCTAATTCTGTGGTAGATTTTTTGTAATTAATAATAATAATAATAATAATAATAATAATTCTTACCCCGTTATCAGCCATCGGCTCTTTAGGGGGGAAGTTTGTTTTGCCTGGAACTCTTTGCTTTTCATTTTACTGTGCTCTTTGGGATAGGATAGGGACGGAAGGAAGCGGCTGTGGCCTATTAATTACGGAAACAACTCCGGAATTTCCCTGGAAGGACCGTGGGAAACCACAGAAAACCACGGTCAGAATTGCCGGCCACGGGATTCGAACCCTGGACCTCTCGATTAGCAGTCGGACGCCTTATCCACTATGCCAACCTGCTTCGGTACAATTTTTTGTAATTAATGTCAATACTGGTTTTGGGTTTGTGTTGCCCCTGATCCTGAGGTTCATTATCAACATTTACATCCCGCTAAGTAAGAAATAAACATAGTGGCAGCAATATTTACCAGACCCCACAGAAATTCCCTGTCCAAGGTATAATCGTATTTATTTCAGTTGTTAACTGTCAAATTAACTTCAAATTTGGTATCCTCCTAGCTCAATAATTGTTACTATTCATAATTATCCATTCTAAAGTTCAGATAATCTTTATGGAAACTTTTTATCACATCTTGTGTATAACCCCACCACTCCATTTCTTTGGGGGTGGCCTAATAATTATGACTTAGGGCAAGTATACAGGGTGTATCTGAACTCAGTGCCCCGACGTATATGACTGCCTTCCTAGCCACCAGAGGATCGATTTAAGTATAGGAGTCATATGTCCGGGCAGCCTCATTTACGGAGATAATTGGCCGCAAACATGTAGTACAAAATATCCTGTCGGTTAGGCCACCCATCGAACCCTCCCCCAGTCAGAAGGCTCTGGAAGGTCTGGGGGCCGGACTTTGTTGGTTTGTTGCCGACAGGTGGTAAGGCCTCTTTGGCTAGTTACACCAGAAAATTCTATTTAAAAGTCAGAAGGAGCGATTAGGCAAAAATCACTAAAGAGTGTATCTCAGTAATGAGGCTGCCCAGACATATGACTCCTATTCTTAAATCGATCCTCTGGTGGCTAGGAAGGCAGTCATATACGTCGGGGCACTGAGTTCAGATACACCCTGTATAATATATATACAGGGTGACCACAAACAATGGGGCCAAAGTAAAATAAATCTGGAAAATGCAACATACAAGGTACAACTCCCGTACATATCTAAGATGCAGACTCGGATTTAAAAATTCCTGGATGCTGGAGGGGACCACTTTTGGTATATTCTTTAGTCAGACCTTGTTTGGCATGATACAAGGTAAGTACATGTCAATTTTCACAGGGAACCATACCATAGTTAAAAAGTTATTGAGGAATGTTTGGGTTTCCATTCAAGAGAATCACCCTGTAGTACACACTATAGAGCACCTGTGCACCAAAAATCTATGCAAGTTGCAAAACAGGTCCTACACATTCCTATCTTACATGCTACCATTTTTAAAATAAGAATTCAGTGTCTCAATATCGATTGACTTAAAAATGTCAAAAAATTTGTACTACATACTTGCAGGTTAGGCAATATCGCTCCATCAAATAACCCAGCACCAATGCTGCACTCCTGGAGATTCCTGCATTCCCATGCACCAAGGCCTTCCCTCCTGAGAGAAAGCATTCATCCAGAAACTGCCTCACTTTAGGGAAATGCTGAATGATATTCTCAGTTACACTATCAGCAATATTCAGCACCAGATACCTGGGGAAATCATAATCATTAGTATTTTGGATATAGATACACTGAATTTCATTTAACTAGCACATCAATGATTAGAATGCCCATTTTCTGAGCAGGTACAACAACACTACAAGAGTACCTTTGAAAGAATTTTAAAATAGGACTAGAAAAACCCTCGCTACACTCGCGTTTTTCTATGCCGCAGGCGTAGAAAACGACTCGCTACGTTCGCTTTTTTCTAGGCCTGCGGCCTACAGTGCGCACCGTATTTTTAATCACTTCAGACTTATAGCCAGTGATGATGCCCATCCCCCAATCATATGCGTACTCCCCAACCCCACCCATTCCTCCATCCGTGATTCCGTACGGTACTGATATCCTCCTGAGACCTGAGACGAATTTTTTAACACAATGTCAGTTCCTATTGCATTTTCTGAACATGTTCCCAATAAGAAACGAGAAAAAAATTTTAGTTTTAAAATATCGACAAAAATGGCGACAAACAACCAATGAGAACATTAGGACCCAATTGGTGCTACAAAAGCAGAACGGATGAAAGCTGAAAATTGAAATACCACTTAATGGATCACTCACATAGTGCTCTATCCTCCAAACAATGTTTTTAAAATTCATTTGTGGAATTAGTGGTAGCAATTCCTCTCAGAAGACAATTAAAGATAAATGAAATCATTTTTTCACGCCACCACTCCAGGCATGGGGCTTGCTCCTTCCCTTCTTACCCGCTAGAGTGGTACTTTGCTATTCTAGATTTTAAAACTGAACTGCACAGTGAAAAGTCCACTTCCTTATGGGTGTATAGGTACAGGCACGTAAAGAAAAGTCACACCCATTCAGCTAAAAATGCCATTTTTCGGATGTCCATTTAAATGGGCATTTGGTCTCAGGAAGAAAAGAAAATGACCAGTTCTCTACTACAGCAACAAAGATTGTCACAGAATCATCTTTTCGCAGTTCCTAAGACACATTCCTTTCGAATCCCAGGACATTCACTGCATTGCGAAAATCGCATTCTAAATATGAGTAAAAAAATAAAAACTGATCAGATGAGCGCCTAGCTTCAGCAGCGGAATCCGCCATTTTGTCCGCGATTTAATTTTCTCGGCCCAAGCCAGATATTCGACGCTAGGTGGCTACAGCTATTGAGGCCAGATTGTAACCATGGGATACCAGCATATTACAGTTCTGTTGGCATCACTGGTTGGCGCCAAAAAAATATTTTGCTGATGTCGACATATGTCGACACCAGGTCTCAGGAGGATATCTATGATTCCGTAGGGACCCCGTGAACCATCTGCAATCCCACCTTTGCATTGATCGGGAAATATGCATTTACCCACCTCAACATACCCGTACCTTTGGAATTTTAAAAACCCCAATTATTGCATGAACAGAAATTCACAACTTCTACTGCCTCTATATTTGCATGCACTCACACATGTATCTAAATGATATGCACACTTTCCGACCAGGTTTTTCTAACTGCTCATAACTCCCCTTTATTATAAACATCAATGGAACTCGGCAGTGTTGGTATTAGATGATCAAAAACTGGTTTCATTCTCCCAGACACTTTCTTTTGACGTTCTCGACCTATCCACGGGTTCAGTGTTGAATGTCGCGGCCAATCCTGCTTACCAACTCTCCCCGCGGGGGTGCCAGTAAGGACCTTGTTTAAAAAACTGAAATTGTTTTACTTTGCTTAAAAACGTCCATGGAGTTGGCACCACTGATAAACATCCCGACTGTAGCCTATGTACAGTTTGTTTACGGCGTTCCATTCTCCCTTCTCTCCCCCTCCTCTGTTGTAAGGTCACCATGGATGGAGGAGGGTGGAAGGGTAGAGGGGTGTTCACAGGAGAGGAGATGTGTCCTCGTTGACGTCCAGCAAGCAACTGTGGCGTTCTTCCACCCATTGCGCATGCTCAGAACGGGGGCCAATTGGATGCGTCATGGTAACAATACGTCCAGGCAACAATGAACGGGGGCATATCGGAAGGTGGCGGTAACAACAATATGGGGGCGGACCAATCAGACAGCTTATACACACACTGCAAGAATTTTAATATTATAGAAAGAAAATTCAGTGCCAAGGCCACCAGGTGTCCCAGAGAATGTGTCACTAGCACTTGCATGGGCCTGCCTTGTTCTGATTGGATACACTGGAGAGCATTAAGATGACTCATGCACTCAAAGTCAAGTGGTCTCATGTTACATGTTCAGCAACATTGATTTCTTTTTCCAGAAAATGTTTTATGAAACTGCTTTAAAAATTATCATTTCTAGTCAGCTGGGAAGGAGGCTCTTAGGGTAGGAAATCATGGCTCACTGGGTTACTCCCTATGCTGTTGAAACATACACAAGTCCAGGCACCACCTAAGGCACAAAGTGTTGCTAAAGCCGAGATATGTGTGATGTCGCCATTGAAAAAGTTTATTTGACTTTCAAATAAGATATTTGAATTTTTCCTGTGCGTATCATAATACAGTAAAATCTCGTTTTAGCGAATACCAATACAATGAAATTTCAATAGAACGCAATAAAAATAAAATTTTGGTTGGCCAGCCATAAGAGCAATGTATTTGTAATCCCGTTATTACGAATTGCGTTACTACGAAATTTTCAGTACAACGATTACGAAAGGTGGTTCCCCGGCTAGTATTGAACCCGATATAACGAAATATGCACTAGTGCAATGCTCCGCCACACGTGCTCCAGCACTGTCTAGCGATAAGCGAGTGTGTGGTCGTGCGTAACACCGTCAACAATCGTGAAATGTTGGGGTAAAAGTTGCATCAAGAGGTCAGCAGTGTCTGTTTTGGGGAGTGACCAGGACGCCGAAGGCTCAGAAGACCCTGACGACCTGTCTCTGTGGAGGTCCGTTGCTAAAAGCACCGGAGTGCCGGATGAAGTTACCTTCCACGATTTTGTAGTGGCAGGTGACGACGTACATGTGTGCCAGGAGTTGACAGATTCGGACATACTTGCGGGGGAAATAAAAATAACCAGTCTCGATTTAATGAAATTCCGTTATTACGTAAAGATTTGCCCGGTCCTGCGGGCTTCATTTTAACGAGATTTTACCTGTACAGGATTTTCAAAAAGAAACAGACAGTTTCAACCTGTCAGAAACCAAAATTCATGGTCTTGTAGAGGTCACTCTTAAGTTTTCTTCAGCAACTTGTAGAAGTTCCATGTGTGAACCCTTAGTCACACATGTCTCCTGTTGCATGGCCATTCCAATGCTTAGGAAGAATTGCATCAAGGTAATTTCTACCTTCCCAGTACCAGTCGATATGAAGTTGTCACTGTGAGGCATGAGCCACTTAATCCCTTCATCCCCAGATCTAGGCGATGAGATTTGCCTCTGTTCAACTTACACGTACTCTGATGATAAGGACAAGATATTTTACAAATAACAACACATTCATGCTTTACACAATTTATGCGTTGGAAACCATTTTCTGCATCTACAAGTCGAAAAAGATAGCCTTAAAACTCAAAGTTCAAGTAAGGGAGATCTGAGTCGGTTGTAACAGGGTACGGTTGTAACATCACCAATAATAAATAAGTTTGGAAGGCCCTGAAGCTGAAACTCACACAGTATGTGTCTCTATGACTTCTAAGCCAGGCAAAACTTCGGATACTCCTTTTTTGTTTTTTGTTTTTCTATATGAAAAAACCAAAATCAAGGTATGTTCCCAACTTTTTTGAGTGGCAGTAATTAAGTGATTATGCAGGGGGTAGAAGTGTTACTGAATTGCCCCTGGTATCATGAGAAAGGTTCCTTTAGTAGGGTCACACTGATGGCATGGATGACCAAATCCTGTGCACAGTTAAAAAGTAGTAAGCATATCTACAAAACACACAATGGGGGTGGTTGTAACAACTTCCTTGGGGTCAGTTGTGACATGTTAAAATCATGAGAGAAAGGTCAAGTCTGTGTACAGAATGATGTTACCGCTACTTATGTCACAGGATATTGAGATTAGAAATACAGTGGCGAGCATCGATTATCCGAACACCGATCAACCGAACCATCGGTTAACCGAACGTTTTCCGGTCGGCAAAAATTGACCTTTTTTCCCCCTAAACTGTAGGACTACTTCATGTAAGGACAGTAAGGTATATGTACAGTATTTTTAAGACGTGCCTGTGACAGAAAATATACAATTTTGTGGTTAATATCACTGTTTCTTAGTTTCATATTGCTCCTATGACACCGGTACAATTTTTTTCCGTAAATGATCGGTTATACGAACAATCAGTTATCCGAACACCCCCTTGGCAGACTCTGTTCAGATAATCGATGCTCCACTGTAGTTTTATTTTGTGCAATAAAGCTTCTTATAACCAGTTTGTCGAAAATTTATATGAATAAAAAAATCAATTTTCTTGTAGGAATACGTATATGCTGAATAAACACCGAAGCAGTTTGGTGGAGTGGCTATAGGGTCCGACTGCTAATCGGGAGGTCCTGGGTTCGAGCCCCGGGGCCGGCAACTCTAACCGTGGTTTTCTGTGGTTTCCCACGGTCCCTCCAGGAGAATTCCGGGGTTGCTTCCTAATTTAAAAGGCCACAGCCGCCTCCTTCCTTCCCTATCCTATCCCAAAAAGCGAAAAGTAAACATGTAAGCAATTGTTCCAGACAAAACAAAAATCCCCCCTAAAGAGCCAAAAAAGGCTGATAACGGGGTAAGATATTATAGTTTATAGATATTATGATATTATATGCTGAATAAATTCCAGTGTATCGAGAGATAAAGCGTAATCTAGGTGGATCAAGTAGGCTATTGTCGAGAAGATGAGTGAGTGTAAAGTGTTCTTCCATATTACATTTTCACCTTAAGACATAGCGTTACAATCGACCCCGCCCACTGTTACAACCACCCATATGATGTGGTCGGTTGTAACAATCTGCAGGGAAGGCGAAGTGGCGCTGCAGTAACGCACGCGACCACGGATGGAAGGGTCCTGGGTTCGATACCAAGCCCGGGCATTCCCCCCCTTTCATCTTGTGCGGAGTTCTGTGGCATCTCCGGCTTCGTCTAGGGTGGGATTTCTGATAGACAAACCAACCGGGGGAGCTCACAAAATGTCCACAGCAAATGACATTGCACTTGCACATTGCACATCCCCTCCCAGTCACCCTGCCCTCGGACCAAGGACCAATTTTATTGTCAAATTCATGTACCCATGCGACAAATAAAGGTCCGTGCTCAGACCTCTGAAGAGGTAGGCACTATACCCAAATTATTATTATATTGTAACACTCTGCCTTGCCTTGGAAAATATTTATCAATTTATCAATTTTTTATCTGAAGATTTTATTTTTATTATTTTACAAAGAGGAATGTTGACTTATTTCCGCAATGTCAGAAACCTTCGCCTAAATGCATAATTATGTAACTGAATTTAAAAATCCAGACTAAAAAGTGTTACAACCAACCCTGATCTCCCTTACTACAGGCCAACCGTGAGGCTGATTTAATTATGGGATACGTTAAAATTTGCGGAATATCAACCTTGAGAACCGTGCCAGACAAGTTTGCTGAAGTTGTTGTACTTCATGAGAATTAAATCAATTTTAGAGTTTTCCCAAGTGAGAGGCAAGCTGCAGAGAAGTATGAATTTAATTCTTGCAAAGTACGCCGATTTCAGCAAATTCATCTGGCAAGGTTCTCAAGGTTGATATTATGTATATTTTAACGAATTCCATAATTAAATCAGCCTAACAGTTGGCCGGTAGTACTTGAATTTCGAGTGTTTATGGTGATCTTCTGGAAAATTAATTTTGTGACTTTTTTTTCCTGTTTACCCTGTAGGCCGTAGACTCTTTCAGGGGGTTGGATTACCACTATTTTCACTCCATTTTCTTAATTAACTTCAATCACCAGTGCAAGGAGTCAAGGATGTAGGGTAGGGATAGGGATTTTTGGGGAGGAAACATAGGTGCAAGTGCAATGTCTGAAAAGGGGTCGTGTGCTGTTTCCCAGGAGGTTAGGTTGCCAGACACCTCCAAGGTGCAGGTCAGAGACCCTCCTGATGCAGGTGAAAGGGAACTCCCCAGGCGGGGATCGAACCTGGGGCCTTTCACTCAGCAAGCCAAGATGTTACCATCTCGGCCATCTACACCTACCCTAATTTTGTGACTTCTAGACGAAGAAAATTGTTTCTAATGCGTTCATTGTGTAGAACATTAACGTGCTATGTATAGTTGTTATGATTTGTAAAATATCTTGTCCTTATCTTCAGAGTACCTGTCAGTTGAACAGAAGCGAATCTCATTGCCTAGATCTGGGGGCAAAGGAATTACTTAGCACATTGCAATAAGAAGCTCTCGTTACAGTGTACTGGGAAGTTAAAAATTACTTGGATACAAGTCTTCCACAGAACTTGATTTACTGCACAACAAAGAACAATACTCATTCACATAATTACCACCATGAAGTCCTAATCTAATAACCTTGACTTTTTAAAATGGGAATATGTCAAAAGACAAGGGGAGGAATTTTCGTCCTACTGCTAGCTACGGCTAACTTAGCAGTACCAGTGTCGGCAATATGCAACGGCAACTCTGGCAAAAATCACAGGGTCGGTAGAGGCCCCATAGGCAGCGCCGGATTTACCCCCCGGCCGCCCTTAGGCACTTGAGATACNAATTTGTTCAATTGTGTTCTCTCCTTCATTTAATGCAGCGTTTCTCAAACTTTGCCACATCGGGTCCCCCGAGAAAGTAATTTCAGATTTTGCCTCCCCCTCCCCCCAAACCGAATACGCCCGCCGCAGGCGAAAAATTTTTTTTGTTCAAGATCACACAATCTTAGGTGAATGTAATAACTGACAAAGTACAGTGGAATCCTCCTATATTGTAAAGCACATCGGATATAAGCAAGTAGAAAGATCGGTCCCTTCATATTTCCAGCAGTGCCAATGTCCAAGCACAGTGGAATCCGGATATAACAGACCTGTCTGCTATTATCTGACTGTACAAATCCTTATTCAGAACTGCACATTTGGCTTTTAGAACTGCACAAATTGTGTAGAACTGTACGCTACAGTAAGCCCTGAGAAGTAGTTCGATCTTACCTAATCAGTGCGACTTTTTTTCCTGCTTCGAGTCACATAATTTTTGGATTCGCCCCCCCCCCCCCCCCCCCCCCCCCCCCCCCCCCCCCCCCCCCNGGGGGCGCCCCACAGTTTGAGAACCGAAAATATTATATTGAAAGTAATGGCCGCCCGGAGGGCGGCCGCCCTTTGGCAATTACCTTTTCTGCATGTAGTGGCAATTCAAGCTGTCAACAATTTGCTTTTCTTTGTGATCTCGCCATCATTTTTTATTATTGTATTTGAGAAATATTATTTATTGCAACTCGCGGCCGCCCCTACAGGGCGGCCGCCCCTAGGCCAGTGCCTATTGTGCCTAATGGGAAATCCGCCACTGCCCATAGGCAAGTATTTTGAGCTTAGGTACCCATGTCCGGAAATGCCCCGTACCGGGTACGACCATCTCCACATTTGGTCTGCTGCGCCTGGTAGGTAGGCAACCCATCGTACTCGAAGCTTGCGTTCATCAGGTGTGTTGCGTGTGTCGCTATTGTTTTCACCTTCGTCTCCTCCACAGGCGATACACCTGATGAACGCAAGCTTCGAGTACGATGGGTTTCCTACCCACCAGGCGCTACAGACCAAAGGTGGAGACGGTCGTACCCCTGTACGGGGGCATTTCCGGACATGGGTACCTAAGATCAAAATACTTGCCTATGGGGCCTCTACCGACCCTGTGATTTTTGCCAGAGTTGCCGGTAACACCCTGTATATATATAGTACTTCTAAGTTAGCAATAACTAGCAGCGGGATTAATATTTCACCCAAGGTTTTCATCCCTCTCCCTGATGGTAATTTATATGATCTGAAACAAACATATCACAACAGCTCTTGCTGAAATTGATGAAGGTACGTATGTTAATGCATATTTAGTAAGAATTCAACTATGGCATTGACAAGACATGCTGTGTGACAAAGGCAGTGGTTTCCAACCTTTTACTAACTGTGACCCCTTAAACATGTTTCCATGAATGTGCAATCCCCCCAGTTCCCGGTCCCCCATCCCCGTCTACAACTGCCCCCTTTCCAGAAAACACACACTCTGTACGGCCACAAAAATTATTCAATTGACACAGAAATTGCAAAAAAAAAAGTTGAACCACGGCTCACGACCTCCCTTGCGACCCTCCCCGCGACCCCCCAGTTGGAAACCACCTGACTAAGGGTTCACACATCGAACTTCTATAAGTTGATGCAGAAACTTCCTGAGTTTCTCTGCAAAATCGTGCATCATGAGCGTCGATATCTTAAATACTATTGGTATTATAATAATTACAGTAAAACTTCCATAAGTCGAATCTCCATGAGACCAGGAAAAAACTTCGAGTTATAGAAGATTCGAGTTAAGAGAAGTTTGGCTTTTTTTGAGCACATAACTCTATAAGGAAGCCTACCTATATATCCAGCCACAAAAGGTGGTCAAAACTTAAAAATAACTGTCACTATCACATTTACAATGTTCCTCATTGTTTTGTTGTGAAAAAATTTCTGTTATGGACATTTGCCTACTCTTAGACTCAAGGATTCAATTGTCACATTCGAGTCAAACACTTCTTTCGGTACGTCTGGTAGACTGAGATCATGAAATTGAGCCTTTCTGTACATGTAGCCTACTCTCGACCCTTCGGCTGGGAAATGAGAAAATTTTCCGTACTCGCCAAATGAACTTCGACTTAGGGAGACTGAAAATGCATTGAAATCCCGTCATAAGGCCCTGCCATCACTTCGAGTTATGGAGAACTTC
Source organism: Catajapyx aquilonaris (assembly GCA_000934665.2). Classification (NCBI taxonomy): domain Eukaryota; kingdom Metazoa; phylum Arthropoda; class Diplura; order Dicellurata; family Japygidae; genus Catajapyx; species Catajapyx aquilonaris. The sequence goes on along the minus strand of JYFJ02006562.1, from coordinate 3,475 downwards.
GAGTTATAGAAATTCGAGTTAGGGAAGTTTATTTCCTATCATTTTACATTGTGACCAACCAAGCTCATCATTTTATTCGACTTATAGAGAACTTCGACTTACGGAAGTTCGACTTAAAGAAGTTTTACTGTATGTTGAAACTATTTCTTTTTAACCCTAATAAGACGGGCGTATCATATGCTGATTCGGTGGCTTTAAAAAATTCTGCTGGCGAAACTATAGCGTTTTCCCACTATGTAACGCGGTTTCTGTGTGGCTTTTTAAATTTTCTCTCTCGTAAAAAATCGCGAGTTTTGGACTACAAAATGTTGCCTAAGGGCCAGTTGCACCGACCTCAGTATAACTTAGAACCTCGGGTATAACAAGAATTGCCATAGCAATCACTGTTGGTCAACAATGATTGCTATGGCAATTCTTGTTATACCCGAGGTTCTAAGTTATACTGAGGCCGGTGCAACTGGCCCTAAATAAACCAGATTAACCAGATTAACTTGAATGAAATCATCTTTTTGCGGCCACTGAAAAATAAACGACCTTGGCCGGCAAATTTTTGGCATACATAGTTGCCCCCAAATCTCCTCAAGAGATTCCACCCTAAAATTAATGCAAAAGATAATTCAATGGTTTTAAAATAAATAAATAATGTTCGTAAATGCCGACTAGCGGCTGGCGGGCCACTGCACAACTCCCGGCCAGCCTCCGTCAGGATGGAGGGGCGCATGCCCCGTGGGGTTTTTGAATAGCCATGGCGCAAGGGAGGTTTCCACTCAGGAGGGTGTGTGTGTTTATCACTGCAGCTCACCTGGCAGGTCTGTGACGTAATTCATGCCATGTGCTTATGTACTGTTTTGTTCAGCCGTGCCAAGGCTACATACCGATATACTTTTTGTCAAGCAGGCAGAGTGACAAAAAATTTGAGTAGGCACGAAACATACCCTATGCACCACCTTGTTGGGCATTCAAGAGTTTCCACTGCGTATGGTATGAGAGTAGGGCCACATAGATGGCCTCAGGATCAAGCCTGGACATTAGATGATCATATTCACTGTAGTGTTTTCAAGTCTCGTCCCCCCAAGTGACAAAGCAAGCGAATTTTTTGCAGATCCTTGCAAAAACGCGAAAAACCACCCGTCTTATTAGGGTTAAATAACCCTGTACACATGCAGTGCCTGAAGGATTAATTAGTGACTATTCTTCACCAACCTTTCTAAGGGAACTATGATGAGGTACTGCAATAGCATGTCACTTAATTTAATCATGTGCAGGACACCTAAGTGTATGACATTCCTGTCTTAACAGCAAAAATGTACCCCAAGACTACATACAACTTCATTATTAACATGTACTTACTGAAAATGCTCCGGAAAGTTTGGTCGAATAAAATGCGATTCTATGTCCTGCCTTACACACACGACGTGAGTCACGCCTTGAGCCACAAGTGTCTCCAACTGGAAAGTAACCACATCAATTAGTGTTTTACCTTCAAACCATAACAAACTGAACACTAAGGCAATACTGTACAACCATCCCAATTCCTTTTCTTTCTTTCCCTTGAACACCTCAGGATTGTTCCAACCTGCAAGCAACATCCACTTATCACTTATTTTAATACTTCTCATTAGGGAGGCGAAGTGGCACTGCGGTAACGTATGCACCCATGGATGTTATGGTCCTGGGTTCGATCCCAGCCCGGGGACACCCCCTTCATCTCGTGCAGAGTTGGGCCGTCTCTGGCTTCGTCTCGGGTGGTATTTCCGATAAGACAAACCACCCGGGGGAGTTCACAAAACGACATTGCACTGCACCTTGCACCTTGGGCTGGGCATTTCGCAAATGGTTCCGATATGTACGCAGATTAACAACAATAATAAAGGTCCGTGCGAGATACCGATAAGGTGAAAGCACATACCCCCATGATTTTTTTTTTAACAAAAAACTTCTCATTAATATGGCAGTACATGCTAAACACTTCATGTCACAATCATTCCATTCCAATGTAAGTTTTCCATAAATCTCAGATGCACAAAAATGTATTTGCACAGTGCTGGACATGAATTCCATCATACTGCTAGGGACATTTTTTGAGGCGGCAAAAGTGAAAATCGAAGTGATAGAGTGTGAGCCGTTTGAGTAAGAAATGGGAGGCCCTGAGTTCCGTTTTTAATTAGAAAAACTACAATGCACCCCCAGAAGTTGTATTTCATACCTCTGAAAGCTTCAACTGTCTACTTTTTTTCAACATAGGTTCCAGCCAAATTGAGGCATTGTCATAGAGTTACAGAAGATTTTGTATGCCTATCTCATAGGAGTTTGCTTCCAGCCATTTCCCTGCTGGACTGCAACTCCTCGTCATAGTCAAACCTCTGCTTTGGATACCATTTCTTCATGCCCTTGGACAGGTGGTAATAGCTAGGGTCTAAATCCCGGATCTAAGGAGGGCGATTGAACAATTCTCACTTTAATTTCTGTGGCGAAGTTCCAGTACGCGATAGGCAGTAGGTGGGCGAGAATTGTTGCGCAAAAAGAACAGGCCAGAAAAACACCCCAGAACTCAACATACCACAGCGTTTTTTCAACTCAATGGTTTATTGTGAGACATTACAGAAGTGAAGGATGGCCATGCAAAAGAAACATCGCAGTATGTCGAGTTCTGGGGTATTTTTCTTGCGCAACAATTCTCACCCGCCTACTTCCTTTCGCACTGGAACTTTGCAGCAACAATAATTAAAGTGAGAATTGTTCAAACGCCCTCCTTAGATCCAGGATTCAGAGCCTAGCAATTACCACCTGTCCATGGGCATGAAGAAATGGTATGCAAAGCAGAGGTTTGACGATGACGAGGAGTTGCAGTGCAGCAGGGAAATGGCTGGAGGCAAACTCCTATGACAGTCATACAAAATCTTCTATAACACTATGACAAATGCCTCAATTTCACTGGAACCTATGTTGAAAAAAGTAGACCATTGAAGCTTTCAGAGGTACGTAACACAACTTCTGGGGGTGCATTGCCGTTTTTCTAATAAAAAACAACTTACTTACTGGACCTCGTATGATGTGTGCATTTGGAATGTCTTTTAACAGGCTTTAAGATAATCATGTGAATGTAAACAACTAAAATCTATAATATTAAAATGCTTGCGTTGCATGTATAAGCCCTCTGATTGGTCCGCCCCCGCATTGTCGCCGCCACCTCTTCCCATTGGCCCCCGTCCATTGTTGCTGCGTCGTATCCATGACGCATTGTTACCACGACGCCTCCTATTGGCCCCCCTTCCGAGCATGCGCAATGGGTGGGAGAACGCCTCAGTCGCTTGCTGGACGTCAACGCGGACGCATCATTCTCCTCTCCCGTGAAGACCCCTCCACCCTGCCACCATGCTCCGCCCGCACGTCTTCACGGTGACCTCACATCAGGGGAGGGGGAGAGGAAGGAGGAATGGAACGTGCCGTAAACAAACCAAATCGAATGTTGGCC
>JYFJ02006561.1:0-18962 GCA_000934665.2 Catajapyx aquilonaris | reverse complement strand
CGTAACTTGTCAACAGCGGTACTTAAACGGTTAATGACTACCGTAGAAAATTACCCGGTTGTAGCTTGACGCCTTCCTTCTCAAAGTGACAGTACGAAGATAATGGGTTATTCGCTGATGTTTCTGATTGGGACTCGCGTGTTTCGCGTTAAATAAGAAGTGCTTTTCGTCAAGGCGTGCCATTAGGCATTATGCCTTTTGATCGATAGATTTGATCAACAACTTCCACAAAGGACAAGCAGCACAAAGTTCATGTCTGCTTGACAAGTTTGGCCGTGACCTACAGCCCATATGGGCCCTAATAACAGGGTGTTTGCGTTAGTTGTTTTGTCCAGAAGAATAACCATTGAACTGTTTGGCATGGATCCTAATGGTAGCGGTAGGATCTGCCCTCTATAGAGCGTGTTATTAAAGTGCTATAGTTATTTTATGGTTACCTGTAGAAAAAGTACATTAGAGTACCGCATTAAAATCTCAACAATATGATAACAGATGAAACATAATCATAAGCACCAGAAAAGAGCAGTTTTGACTCTTAAACCTGTTGATACAGAGTGCTCAATTACTCTCTTAAAAAAATAGAGTTAAAAAAGCTCAAGTTGGGTTCTTTTTAACTCTTTTAACCTTGAAAGTGGTCATTACCAAAAATGAGTTATAATAACTCTTTCGCTGGAGTTCAAACAACTCTTTTAGTTCATTTCATCCTCCAAAAGAGTTATTCATTAACTCTTTCGGAGGATGAAATGAACTAAAAGAGTTGTTTGAACTCCAGCAAAGAGTTATTATAACTCATTTTTGGTAATGACCACTTTCAAGGTTTAAAAGAGTTAATTTAACTCTTCTTTTTTTAGAGAGTACATTCTGTGTAGACTATTATTAAACTTGGGCACTACCTCCATATTATTAGGCAGATACTTTCAAACAGTTATTCTGCAGTCAGAAAAGTTATGACCAATATGTTGACTGGAAAGTGTAAGGAAAAGTTGACCACTGCAGATGGATCTTGCATAATTTTTGAAAATGCGCTCGATTCATAAGCTATATACGTACCGACCTATTCCAGCATTGGTTTCGCCTTCTGCACGATAAGTTTTAGTAACTTATATATACGTATTGTTCTTAATGATGAAGGGTTTAAAGTGAGACTCACCTTTTGTATTTATTCCTGAAGTTGTTAAATCCGATTTAGCTGCATGTTCAAGATTTGGAATGAGAATTTTCCAAGTTACTATGATTTAAAATGTCAACTGTGTGGCTAAGAACCTTCAGCGATTTTGTATCGATTTTTACGGCAATGATAAATGGCTCACTTTTTTCAGTGTTGCACATTGCTTACAAAAGCTGAAGTTTAATGACATTATTGCCGGCATGCTGCTCGGTCGTGCACTGTAATACCTTCAGCGGTTTACATTCGGGCGGTTTTAGTTTTAGTCTTAAGGATCGGCGAGGGCTGCTGCGCCCTTCACTAAAATCGCCCTTGTGTAGACGCCTTTACTTGAAGGGATGTCATACTGTGGAATCAGTAGATAACAATAGTCCTAATGCTATATTTAGAAACCGGATTTCAATCTTCAGAAATTTATTCTAAAAAACTGTCACACTTTTCATCTAAGCTAAGGGAACCTCTCGAAGTGATACGCGAACTTCATGCTCAAATCATTTTCCCGGGTTCCTTACCTGCTAGAAAGAAAGTAGCCTTCCGTAGAAATCCTCGATATCAATCGCTTTTGAGATAACGGGGGTCAAAATGTCAAAAATGGGACACTAAAGGCTCTGAGAAAGCTATCATTAGTGCTATCGGATAGATTTTTGGTACTTAGCAGTTTCTTTTGATGGAGAACATAATGGTCGAGCCGGAAATTGTGAATTATGCCAGTGGGCGGGATGGGAAAGGTGGGCGGTAAAAATGTATTTAAAAGTGGTATTTTCAACGGGTGTGCGTATGGAAGAAGCATGTCCGAAAGGCCAGCGATAATGTCGACCTTTGACATCGACGATGTCCATCCTTGCAAGTGTGGATACCCTGTACATGCCTGCATTGCTTGTGGCCGGAGCCAGGGGGCTCTCACCCGCAAACAGTAGCTCAACCGCCTGACTCCGGCAACCAGCAATCCAGGAATGTATGGGGGTATCCACCCTTGCAAGGATGACCCGTAACTTGCATAATTCACGATTTCCAGTTCTGCCGTTATATTCCCCATCCCAAGAAACTGCTAAGTACCAAAAATCTCGCCGATATCACTAATGATAGCTTCCTCATGGGAGATACGGGAGTCCGAAGGTCAAAAATGGGACACTTTATGAAAAGTGTCTCATTTTTGACCTTCTGACCCCCTTATCTCAAAAACGCTTGAGATCGAGGATTTCTCCGGAAGGGTACTTTCTTTCTAGCAGGTAAGGAACCCAATAAAAATTATGTGAACATGAAGTTCGCGTAGCACTTCGAGAGGTTCCCTTGTAAGTTAATATTATAGGAACACCATGCACTAGAAGTGGTCAAGGTACACGGTAAAACCAATTTTCAATTCATAATCTGGAAGGACGCCTTCCGTTCAACCTAATATTATCAGCAGTATGGGGTCCACATAACTTACTGAAGAGTGAAGGTATCCATGTAATGAGTTGCTATGTTGATTGCAGGCCAGAAACAGAAAAATTGCATTCTTCCCTTTACTCCTTTTAAAGTCCGAAGGTGTTTTGCAATAAATAATGACCTTGACTTCCCTTTTGCTCATGTGCTGCACAATTTCGTTAAGTGCACGTTAATATGCGGATGATGCAATCATATGCGTAATGGAGGTGGTGGAGCAAATCCTCTGAGGAAAGAGAACCGCAGAAGAGTGCCGTAATAATTGGTAATTCAAGGCCTCTAAAAGTGGAATATAATGAGTCTTCCGGGAGAGTCACCTGTGCCACGATTTGCCTAACTGAACTTTTGAAGAATTCTCGCATCAGTTATTTCTGAAGCGGCTTTTTTTCCACGCGAGTAAGCTTACAGTTGTAGTATTGTATGTCCACAAATATAAGGTAGTCAGTTATACACCAATTAACTTGCTCTCATTGGTCGATTAGGAAGGTGCTGAATGTTAGAGGTGAATTTTTAAGAGGCGGCAGAAGTATTTAAAATCATCATATGCAGGGTGACTCTAAAGTCAGGATCAAAGACATGAGCTAAATATACCCCAATGCCGCCATCCTGAAGTCGAGGCCGCCATGACAGTTCCGGGAAAAACAGCGTAAATCAAAACACTTTCCAAATGGTGTTAGCTTGGGTGGTTGCTTGTACTTGGCACAATTTAAGTCTTTTGGTAGTTATTTTGGTAGTTATTTAAAGACACTAATTTTGTAATCTAAATTATACGGTTACCCGCCTGTCGGCTTGACTTTGGCGGATAAAGTGAACTCGGAAAACCGGAAGTGGCCTGTACTGGAAGTTGACCTTGGAACCTATTTTGACACGCTGAATCCGAAACCTAAAACCGTTTTTTAATGTGTTGAATATAATCGCCCGAGGAACTTGCCGTCCCAGTAGTCTCATTTTAAACTTATTTGCGACATGTCATCAATTATTTCCAGGAACTGTCATGGCCACCGGACTTTCAATTCGTTTTATTACGTTTTAGTGAAATGTTGTATTTTGATGCAGTGTATCAGTGTAGTTTAATATTCTAAAGGTGCAGTAAGGTTAGATGCCCTTTGAAGTTCTTGACTCATTGATGATCCACTGTACGCATGAGAACTACACTGTCCGAATAGTAATCGGGATGGGCTGATAGTTACAAGCGTAGTAATATGCATGAGATGAATCTCTTTGATAATACAGTGAAACCTACCTGTAGCGAACCATGGATATAGCGGGAAAATGACGTTGCCAAGGAAGATAGCTAATCTGTGGTGGAACTTATTGAGCTTGGTCCACTAAGATTTTTGGTACAAATTGTGCTTGATAGTGCCAACTACAAAAGCGAAATTTACTGCTGCAAACCAACAAGGAGCAAGTGATGCTGGATTTATTAAAGGGTACCAAAATTCCTGAATGTAATATTACACTGCATTCGTGCAATTTTGCTGATTAACTACAATATATAATTAACGCTTTACGAACTTAAACTTTAGCGAGAATAACTTGAACTTTATCAAGTAGTCCACTACGTGTCCGCAGAAGCTACAGCATAATAACGACCTGATAATATTATAAAGACACTCTATATCAGGGCTTCCCAAACTGTGGGTCGCGAACTTAATATTTGGGGTCGCGAGGGAGGGCAAAAGTTATTTTCACAAAAATTATGCCCATAAGGGGTAAGTTACTGAACAATTCAGATACTCGACAATAGTATGTTATCAATGATTTTCATATCACTGTTTACACGTCTTTTCATGTTGGGGGATCAAAATGTGCACATCTGAGGGGTCGCGAATTTTACGAGACGATTTTTTGGGGTCGCCAACGAAAAAGATGGGAAGCACTGCTCTACATGTAGATGCACTTCACAGGTATAGAGAGTAGGCCTACACACTATCTATTTTTAATGAAAGAAAAATGCGCTACTGGATTTACTTGACAGCATGGACTGCAATGTTAAACACTTGTCCATCGGGTATGCAGAGTAAGCGCCTGCGTAAACAACTTGAACTATTTTCCAATCAAATATGGCGCGTACCTGATAATTCTTGGAGTTATCTAACATAATGTACGGAAAATGAGAGAACGATCTGGCGTCGTCGTTTCTTCCTTTGTTGCTTTTTGTTGACACTGTTGACTCATACTGTTCTGTGAGAATATTTCCATGGAAACCTTGATGACGTCAGCTCGTTCTCTCATTTTCCGTACATTATGCGAGCATTCGTTTTGAGATAATTCTCTACCGCGGACACTGAAATGAAATATTTAAAATGCGTATTGCCCTCAGGTCATATTCTCTTCGCCGGCTCATAAGGTCCTTTTGAAATATGCGACTGAATAATTGAAGATAATAAGTCCACGGGAGAGAAAGAGCGAATAAACCGGGCTTGAAAGCAGTTTGATTCGCTAGGTGCCACTTATATTGACTTGCCTTGTACTTGTGTAACCTTGACGTTTACAGGGAAAGTTTAGAGAGCTCCTGCGAGAAAATCCAATTGTGAGGTAAATGCCAGTGGCTTAGGCTTTGAATTAAGCTTACCAGCTTCACTTGTACGGGCTTTCAGTTTCCTCAATTGGGAGTGAAAATAATTACGCCATACCTGATGTCAAAACCGGCTTTCGCTTTGATCACTTAGCAAGTGTTATTGACATTAATGGCGCCTGCTTCAAAGGGAAGCTCTAGAGATTGGGGCATCTGCATGGTAATCGTTATTTCCCCCCTCCCCTCGCCCATTTTTTCCCTTATTCCTCTTCAATGACAGGCACACCACCAAGTGTAAACTGTTTCATATTTAATAAGATAACCCTTTAAGCTCTAATTTTAAACCGGCCCTGACTTTGAGAGCATGAAGCAGACGCCCGCCACCGCCACATGGTGTAAAGGGTGGCCCCGAAGGTATTTTAGGTGGGCTGGGTTTAATTATTGGTTCTGATATAAATGCGCAAAGAGTCACAATTACATGTATCGTTGGGTAGCAGATTAATTAATTTGTCTGCAATCATAATAATCCAAGAAATTTCTGCAGGGGTCATGAATGTGGTTGCAGTGAATTTCTTTAAAACTCGCCTCGCTCTGCATTTTAGAGAAAATCTGCGATAAGCGTCTTATGCTAAACTTACTCAAGGACCACACCCTCTTCTGCACAACAATGCGGCATGCTCTCGGATATGGAATCTTGAATGAGACCGTCCAGTTTACCCAGACGGATCGCTTGGTTTAAGCCTTTAAGGTATACCTGTATCCCGAACATGTGCAGAAAATCAAACTTGGTCTCTGGGATCGATGACGAATGAAGCGAGATGGGAATGAGAAACTGATCAGGAGCGTGGTTTTGAATGCCAAGTGAGACCACTCTTTATGTGTCACCCAAAAAGTGGATTACTCTCTGATTTTCCAAGTCCTGTCTATCCTCCCTTTGTTCTCGATTCAGGATGGATGAATAGCTCCTTTGTGCATGTCAGTCATATTGATTAAGCCGGTTGGAACCTACACTTGATTTCTGGACTCGCAATGTTGTGAGAGTATTCATAGCTTTCGTTACATGCTGCATACATGCATTCATAGGATGCTGCTCGGTGACTTGTCAAGGCTGGCATAAGTTTCTATTGGCACTGCCTGAATAGAGCATGGTTTGACCAGTGGAGGCCTTTGTGTGCACAATCAGCCCTTAGTTCAGAACGTTGGTTGGGCTCCCAGACATTTCAACATTACTACTCATAAACAACATTATTTCAACATCATTATACACAATTTTTCATTCGGTTTTCATTTTAATACACTGACGTATAAAAATTACTCTGTTAAAAGAATTAACATTTTCAAGGGAATATGCAGTGATGTCAGGACCGTTCAGATGTTACGTCAGTTCTGCTCAATAATTTAAATGGGATTAAATGCGCAAAGATGATGTGATATTCAGATTTAATGTAGTTATTACCAAGATTGACTTTCAGAATTACACTGAAAGACACTTTGTAGTGTATCTAAAAATATGAAGACGCGTGGTTCATTAGTTGTAGGTTTGTAAAAAAAAAATGAGAGAAAAAACCATCTTTATTGTTATAGCCTACAGTACGTATCAGCCAAGTCACGGAGACGTAATACACTGAACTGTTCTCTCAATCCGCTTATCGGGTTAAGGACGATTAGTACTGATGGAATATAATTGTGTAAGACGTTGAGGGCATTTTACTGAGCACTGTATGCTTTACAAGTATTTTTGTCAGCAGGTGTTGGTATAATTATGTAGTGTGTGGACTGAAATTTAGATGAAGTACGACGTGGTGACAAGACAGTGTTAAAGGAACGGTTTGGTCCACGTTAACAAGCGGTACGGTTTTTTAACCAGCAGCAAGTGACAGTAAGGGACAACTACCTGCTTCCTCGTTACTGGCACGAAGAAAAGCTCTATGTAGCGCAGGTCGTCGCAAACGAACATGATACCCTGTTACATTTCCTCTATTTCATTCATAATAATTATGTGCTGTTTATTTGTGTGCTTTAGTGTTATGCCTCATAAAAAAATTCGCTTACATCATGATCAGTCATCTTGGACTTGCTGCTTCTCATATGCTAAAATCATGTCGCACTTGCCGATATTATGTTCTCGAATGCACACTTTCATAATTATATGCAAACCAACATTCGATTTCTGGGTAGTCTTCGCACAACCTACTCATCAGTTATGTTAATTGTAGGATAATAATGGTAATGAATAATTGACACAATTTGCCATGCAAATAAGCTGAAATTGATTTGAGACGCATTGTGCATAAATAAAGTATTTAGGCACAAAACCGTACCCAAGAGAGTGAGAATAACGTGTAATACAACCTTTCCTTTAGAACTTCAAAGCCATGTTTTCGATGGATAATAATAATTGGTCATTTTTCTCCGGACTCGACCTTATCTGACTAGTATCTAGTAATAATTTCCAGTTGTTGGGTAAGTGAATGTGGGAAACTTGGCGTCCAGCTTCCTCGCTGAGGCGTATATGGGCGTTGCATTTCCTCGGTATTTGTCAGCATCTGACTCCATACCACGCTGCCTGTCAGATAAGGTTGGAGAAAGTCGAGAGTCTTGTCTGACTCTTTTGGCATCGGTGGATGGTGAGGCCACGACCCCAAAAATGCTCTTCCCCCGGCTGGGATATTGTCCCGTCACAGCAGTATGACCTCTCAATTACTGCTATGCCGGGACATGGCCCTAGCCCGTGGCCAAAATCATCAGATGTTGCAGTGCTGCAGCAGCTCTGCAAACCTTGTAGTAGTAGTAGTAGTAGTAGTAGTAGTAGTAGTGGTGGTGGTGGTGGTGGTTGTAGCAATAGTTCTAAGAATAATAACTCAATAATGATGTAAATGTAAGAGTATCTGGCTCCATATGCAACCCTCCTTTCTCACCGTTCTGATATAGGCAATCATTTCCCCGTCACTTTACACTGTGCATGATGTAATTACATATATTACGTGGTTGTATAGCCCAGGCTCAACATGTAGTTGATGATGGACCTAGCTTTTACTACGACAGGCGGGCGTTGTAGGCTGAATTAGGTGGTGTCATGCACAAGTCGAGACGATAATGAATCTTTTCTTCCATTCAGGTCCTCATATATCAAAGGTACCAGGGTACAACATTGCTTGTGGCTTACACTGTAGCAGTATATGGAAGGACAGCAACCATGTTTCGCAGATTACTTTCACAGTGTTATACATTTTGCTCGAGCAATTAATAAATGTTCTGTAACTATCGCGAGTCAGTGAATACACCTTTAAAACAAGTTTTACGAATAAAGCTCGATCCATTCGCGACAAGGCCAAAAATGATTATCCTGCATCTAAAGGTCTACATAGGCGATTGAATATTTCCTAAACGGCCCAAACTATGCTGCAGATATTATGAGTGGCGTTTAGAACTTCGGCCAGTTAGATTACTTCAAAGTCTATAGATGCCTGCTGGGTTTCCGTGGTATAAAGTAGGGCAGTGGTTCGCAACATGTAAGTCACGACGCCTTCTTAGATGTTCATTAAAAAGCCTCTAATTATAATTCGGAGTTAGTACTTACCTGCACGTACGGAAAACGGTGTATTAAGCAGAAAATATCAGGACAAATGTGTAAAGCAAGCAAGCAGAAACTCTATACGACTCTGGAAACTAGTCACAATATGTGCTCTGGAGCCGATCCAGCCTAAATTGTCTCTCTGGTGAAATGCTCGCAGACGTGCAGAAAAATCGCTTTCAAATCGGTATAGCGTGCTAGTTATATATAGGTGGTAAAAATGTTCACATGATCACAAGTTGTTAAAGGTAGTCCGTAGACTCACTATTAAACTATGGATCATGCGGTGGGATGGGAAAGGGTAAGAACCACTGAATTAGGCCATATTGTTCTAATCACGCAAACACTCTTTAGAGGTGCTTGAACCGACCTGAGTACCAAGTAATGATCGAATATTGTCTCGACTTGTCGCACGCATTACAAGAGCGGAACACTTTTCACTTCTGCATCTGACCGACGTTGACCCCGTAAGATGCCCTGCATTATGAGATATTTGTATTTGCGAAGCTGATATTGGAAATTACTACTAGTTTGAAATAGGGTATGTTAAAAGGTCGTGTGAAAATGAACCTTAAATTAAAGTATAAAATATGCAAACCTAAATTAAGGGCACAGTGTGCTGAGAAGTTTTAATCTCTGACGCGAGAATAACGGCTACGGTACTGATCTAAATTATTTGGGAAGTTGTGCCGCCTAATAAACCGGCCATTACGTCCAATATCATCATTGACCCATTTAGACAGTCCCAAGAACCCGGGAGGACTGTAGACCACTGGAGCATATAATGTGATTTGTCTAATGCCCTTTCTACTTCTCTGAATATAACTTCGAAGATATCAACCAAGAATATAGGAAAGCTTTAGTACTCGTACTTTGCTGTTGGCGCTAAGATTCTTTTGCATGTAAAAGGTACACATATTAGTACATATTAATTATATGAATGATGCAAATTATTGTAATTGCAAGAATACGAGTTTAAATAAAGGATCAGAACTTTATGAACTTGTTCTTTCAAATTGCACGCGATTTTTTCTGCATGCTGTTGACTAGAAGAAGATTTAATGAAATTGACGATTGTCCACACAGTTGTGTGATATCCCGTCAAATGCCGGGGACATTACAATGCACTACCAGTGTGCAATCATCAGTTTCATTAAATTGCGAATTTAGCAAACAGTATGCCACCCTTAAAAGTGGGCCTCCTATGCCACTGTCGTCAAAATTAAAATTCCTGCACGTTCATATTGTCATCTCTGCTCACTTATAATTTGCAAACAACAACAACAACAACAACAACAAATGCATAACTCTTGATTCCTCAGCTGGCACTATTATGCACCTTTAGTGCTCTCAAAAATCTTTGTTCCCACAGCAAAATAGGAATCCTATCTTCTGATGTGCTGGTATATCCTTCGCTAAGGTAATTAGAATATTAGCTATAAGGTCTGCTCGTAACTATGGCTGTTCAATAATTAGGCCCTGCAGACTTGTATATACATTAAAAATAATAAGGCTCAACTGATAATATTGAGAATCAATCAGTGCTTATTCTTTTATGACATCACAAAGTAAGCCAATAGAGAATAATTCATCAAGGATACATAAGCGCAATTAAGATTTTCGGTCCCCTTTGGACGCCACTCTTTGGGGGCTTCTCATAAGGGGCCAGACTCTTCTCGCTTAAGAAGCGTATCACTTTAGCATGGACCGGTCTTTCTCCCCATAAATAATTTTGCGGGCCTAAAATCACGTACTTATTGTCAAACAGTAACAATTTTTTGATCGCAAAATTGTGTATGTAAATAGGTCAAAAATTCTTTCTGTTAGGAAACAAACGAAGAGTACGTCTTTGCGGAAGAATGAGATTAGGGAAATCACCATAGCAGGTTTGAGCATAACGTCACGATCTCCTGCCATAACTTATTCCTCCATCCTGTCACGCCAGCCTCCCTCTTGTGCAACGTGCTTTGTGGATGGTCCTCAGTGCATAAAAGATGAGTGAGAAAGGAACGTTCGACATTAATTTTTTTGTTCCCTAATCCGGTGTCTTGCATCTGACGTGAAGAAGAGAGCCGGTACCAACTTTGTGGCAACTTTGGTCTTTTGTTTCGCTTCAAACTTGTTATTTCATACTATTTCCAGTTGTAATACAGCAATTATGAGTAGAATTTACCTCTAAATAATAATTAATTAAAAAGTATTACTAATTTTTGCAGTACTGGCGACTGAATTAGCACCTAAACAATCGGCCATGTTGTGACATCCAAAGCTGGTAACGGATGCGAGTAATATAAAATGGAGTCATTATTGAGTCTGTGTGATGGTTCTATTTGGATAAGGCGGGAAGTAACCGCATCCCTCCCTGTTGGGGAAACTAATCAAATATCGTGCCTGCTAATTTGTTGTCTATGTATTTTGCATGTGTATGTTTGCATGGTATTCAGTGTCCAATGTTCTATATGTCGGACGTGTAACTTACAGTGTAATGAATAAACAGCACTTTATACCATGTTGAATACTGATCTCAGCATTGGTGACAACATTGTTGCGTGATAATGATCCTATACACAGTACTTACAGTACATTTACACCGTATTAACAGGATTCGAACAACACATTCAAATGCCCTGACACACATGTCCTTTCATTTTATTTGCGATATCCTGTAAAATATTTTAAATTATGCTAATAACATTTTGTAGACTAACAAATTATTACAATTTCTGAACGATCACCTGCAACAATACATTTTTTAAAAATACAGGATGTTATCTGCTCAAGTTGATAATTCTGAAGATGGGGGACGGGGAAGAATTGATGGATTATTCAGTCCTAGACTGAAGTCGAACCCAGCAATACTTTTGGGTCATCCTTTACCTTTTTGCGTATATCGACTTTGTTTACATCGCCAGGGGTGAGTAATCCATCAACTCTTCTCCGAACCCTGTCATCCTGATCCTTTACTTGGTCAGAGGTGAACACCCTGTATCTCGTATACATACCAATACTGACTTGGTACTCTTTTTTGATATGCACAAGATGCATTATGTTATGTTTTGTCAAAGGCATATGCACCAGGTCTCCCCTGACGATGTTCGCTAAATCATTTGGGCGTAGCCTAAATCGTATAAGAAAGTGTGTATGTGTGTTTGTAACAATATTGTCGAGCTTTTAAAAAAGAGCGCTGGAGGCAACATCCGATTACAAAAGCACCAGGAGCTCGCAAATGACTTTGATCGGGTTTCCTTCCGGAAATTGAAATTCTGGTCTCTTTATGGAACTAATTTGATAGCTGTAGGGAGGACCTCTTAAACTGCTTGATTGCGCCGTCAAGTCTAGCTAATTGCCTGAAGTGTAATATTTTAATAGATACTTGCGCTTCAGCAAATGTTTGTCACTGAATGAGTGGCCAGTAAAGAAAATGACACAAAGTCCAGTTGTATCCGGCTGGAGTAAGCAAACACGACTTCCTGTGACTTTTCGTACAGTAGCCTACGTCATATGTGTAGTCTGCCCTTTATTCCCCTCGAGGGATTGCTCCAAGTTCAACTTCAAAAGAAATGATTCGGCTCAATAAAAGGGTCTTCTGAGGCTCCTTTCTTGATCCCTGTTGGATGGCAAAGGCGACAGCTAATTACTATTAGGACCTTACAAGGCTCTGGCGAGATCTGCTCTTGGGGATCATTTTTCATAGTGCAATTCCTACCTTCTTTGGAAAGGTCCATAGTTGAGCCCCCTACTATGGACATCTATTCATGAAACCTGCCTCCTTCCGCCCTTCTGATTCCTATACCTTCCTTGCTTGACATAAGGCGATTCTCATTTTCCATGCGTTTATTTCAAATTCAGTAAGACCAATATTGACAATCAAGTCTTTTGTACACTTTATTCTGAGCTGCGTAGTCGGAACCGTATCATCGCATATTTATCTAGTGAGCTTCTAGGTGACAAGTCTTATTTAGACATCCGTAATTGAGTTTTGCTCTCTGCAGCAGAAAGAGATTATGATCTGTCTGATTCTGAAGCTGAGGGTATAGCAAGATAAATTTACTTTGGCTTCATCACGTTGAATTAACCCCAGGCGATACGTACCTACATAGGGTACGTTTGGGCCTGCAAGACGTCACCGGACTTTTCCAAATAGGTATACAAACCGGCACGTCAAGTTTTGCTGACTTCAGTCCCTATGTATATGCACACAGTCTGTGAGACTGCGCCTTCCACGCAGTATCGTATAGATCGTGCAAAACCTAATTGTGTTAGTACGAGCCCGGGAAATTCTGTATCCGGACTAATGAAAAAAGCATTATTGTGTTTGAATATTGATTCCTGGAATGGAACCTTTCTTTTGGTATTAGGTTACACTGTGGTTTTCTCTTTGGATGAGGTATGTGCGTCACAGCTCATCTCAGCAGATTTTTCTATAATCGAATGAGTTTTTTTTAGGGGGNGGGGGGGGGGGGTGTCTTGCCAAGGCGCGGATCCGGTGACTCTTAATTTAACGTTGGACAAATATTGCTAACTCGAGGAAAGGGACAGCCTAATTCGTGCACTTTTGAATGACCCTTCTCAAATTTGATCCTCTTGGCAAGCCTCTTGATGGTTACCTGGAGAGAAATCCAATGCTCATGTTGTACTGTGCCAGCAGTTCGTGCAGTGTTATTAGTGTTTAATTTGATGAAATGCAGTAAAATGAGGAAGCTCCTGCGTACTTGCACACTTATTCGGAATTTATTGGACCGACTTGCACACTGCATAATTATACTCCTACAGTACTTGCACACTGCATAATTATACTCATACAGTAGGCCCTACTTCCTACGGAGAATTTTTTCTATCTCTACTCGGCTTGTTTCCTTCCAATCAAGTTGCGTGCAAAAGATCGCAAAATTTTATATTAATTCTCGCCACATGTTTGTTAAGAACTGCACCTGGTTCTAAAGGAATCGACATTTTAAATACTGGGTGTTCCATAATTCATCCGACAAACTTCCTGGAAAGCAGAGGATCATTTTATATAGCGGTGTCGTTTGTAGCTAGGCTTCGGCTACCAAACGACACTTGTATATAGCGTGATCTATTGGTGCACAACAGTTCACCCGAGAAGGTTGGTGAATGAAATATGAAACACCGTGTATATCACAGTTTCTTCTAGGGGGATTCGGAATACGCGTGTACAGCATGTCCATGTAGAAAATGTAGCCTACACTATAAAAAAGTATTTAGGAGCTTAAAGGCAAGTTGTGAATAACAGTATAATGTTACTATTTATATTGGTTTCATGTGATTGATTGGGTGGGCCTGAAGAGGCTATTGAGGTAGTGGCGGTGATTATTGATCCGTCACATTTCGGCGATATGTTGGCCCCGAGCAATGCTGTTGGCGGATAGTTCCAGCTCTTCTCAGGTGCGACGAATTACCTCTCCTTTCAATTTAGAACGACTGTACACGATGGCTATTATTACGTAGTACAGTATAACTCTGATTTACAGTTTGTGAAATACGTTGTTTTTAGTTTTTTATAGAAAGTAATTCATTACAGGGCAGTAACTTTTGCTACGTGCATACACCTAGAAACCATGCTGAACGATCGATGGCCAGTGGCTGTGGGAACTTTGCCAAATTGATGATTTACTACCGCACCACGTACTTTATGATTTTTTATTAAAACGTTGGCAACGTACTGTCGATACATCACATTAGAACATTCTACATAAACTGTGCGCAGTTATCCGGAATATTATGAAGCAAGTTCTTTTCTCCCCGCATAGTAACATTCTCATGCGTCTCTCTTCATGCGACTGACTACTGCAAGAAATGGACTGCATTTTTGTGCAACTCTGTGTCACAACCCAAGTAGACTCTATCGATCGTAGAATTCATTACGTGTTTATTAAAACTCGTCATTAAAATTCGCCATGGTGACATGCTCCTCTTGTTTTTATAAAATAATTATTCTTTTTCGATGTTGTCGGTAAAAAATAGTTATTCACCACTTAATTATCATTACAGCAGATGCCCTGTAATGGTATTTTTTGAAGAGTACTAAAATTTCAGGAGAGTTTTATTTTCGCTTGATCTCAATTTTTATCCAAGTGTGCGAATTACCTGGGTAATTACTGGTGAAATAATAATCAATAGCTAGGTTACGCAAGAGGGAACTGTATAGGTGCGAAAGTGTTGGCGTCTTAACGTGAATCAGTTAATTCGGTTGGCTGATCATTTAATTCCTCTGGGTAATCAAATCATAATTATGTATCTTTGATGGGCGCATTTGTGACCTCAAACAGTGAAGATTAATTGGAATATAGGCCTACTCTGGAATAATAGGTACTACACATTATTCCGCAATTATTATTAAAATAATGCACCTGTCATGTCTAGTTTTAACTCTGCCATTGCAGTAGTCCTGTCAGAAGCGTCGCTATAGGATTATTATTTTCTGGCTGTATATTACAACACAAGATTACAAATTACTGCAGTACATGTCCATGTCCATAAGGTTCTGAGGACCTTCATAGTTCATCTAAACATGGTCTGTCTGGCTTTGCATCTTGGTTATGAAACATTTCTTTTTAGAAGGTTATAAGTATTATTATATTAAACAGATTAAGCAATATTGTGTGGTATGTACTATTTTCAGGCCATATCAATTCCTGCCCTGTAGCAAAAATTATTGCCATAATTATGTTGTATTATTTAAAATGTACATATTGTATTTCAATAAATATATTGTTCCTCCTGAAAGTATTTGTTTTTTTGGTACTGCATAAAAATATGCAATTTCTGCAGGTGTAGTGGGGGCTTGAGTCAGGTTGCATGCGGAAAAAGCCTGCCATATTTTTTTTGCTCACTTCACGCATCATATTGTCGCGACAAAGTAAGGAAAAAAAACTTGCCGAACTTGCGTATCTTATGCTTAGATAGAAACCTGCAATTGTTGAGCTGTGATTCATGAATAGACTGTGGAGAAAATGTGTGGCGACAATAATGAATGCCATGCCAGCTTATATCAAGGTGATAGCTCTTCAAAAAAATAACTGATTAAATAAGCAATTTAGGGCCAAGCAATTGTTAACCACTACGGTCCTTTCAATTGGAACACCCTGTATAGAGCTGTCAATTACTTTACTGCATGTGATGACCTTAAATGCAGAACGATCAGTCACATTTTGATCAAAGCTCAGTTAGATGTTGTGTACTTGACGCATAATTTCTGATGATCAAGGCAGTTTTCTGATAGTAATCCAGAGGAATCTTGGAGGGAAAAAACGTATCATAGAGGATGATGCAATCTTCAAACTTCAAAGGCTCATATCTCCCAAGACATTCCAATGCAATATGGTCCTGCTCGTTCTGCACTTAAGGTGTTCATATGTAAAGTTTTCTTTCAAGACGCCAATGTTGATATTTTTCACCGAACACTAATTCCTGTAATACGGTTCGTACAAAAAAAGTGCAGGATTCATAAGACGTATGAGCATAGCGTGGCCACGGATTCTTGGGAAACTTGATTGTTCTGTTAAGAAACTCGATTATCATAATTATGAAAGCTGGCTCAACGCGTCTACCTCAATGATATTTCCCCTTCCACCTTGCTTGAATGAATTAGAACTGGTCATCAAATTGCGTTAAATTTTAGCGTACTTCGTCATGATCTGCACCTCACTTTTCTATAGAAAGCATACTCTAATAATGACTCCATAAGAGAGAATCTTTGTTCAAAGAATTGTATAATTGCGGAAATTGTCGGTACGTACAATTGCTTATTGAAAAGAATAAAATGAATACCGTGACTGCAGTTTTAAATTGCACAAAGTTTTTTCCATTATTGGGAAGCTGCGTTGAAATTTTTGAATGACCAAGATAATAGTCTCTAAAGATGTAGGTTTAATCCACTTATACATTAGCACTCCTCAAATAAACGTCTGTAAATAACGGAAGAAGTTCTCGTGCCAAGAATGCTTGGCATATATACTATGCCGTGGATTGCACCCACAGTATGTTCTAGCGCAAACTAGAGCCAATGTGGCGCAGTAGAGTACGAGTACAGTGCAGCATGTGTCCCTCATCTCCTAACACTCAAGTTTGCAGCGTGAATGATACCACTAAACAAGGGTGCCAGCCAAAAAAATCATTTCTCCTCGGAGCTCAGAACTCTGCATGTGCAGCTTGCTAGGAGTCTGATTATCTCGCGCATCGTAATTTGTGTTCCATAGACGACTGACCTTTCGACCTTCTCTGCGCCTCTCGAAGGACAAGTCAAATATGCGGATTATATTGTATCTTTACTTAAGTTTTAGAATTCATTGCTGGGTTATTCTTACTAGGTACTGTACATTGTTGAACAACAACAAAATGAAACGTCGACAACCACATGTGGGTTCAAGGAACATATTTGGGTTGTTCAGACGGGCGCAAATTGGCATCGATTTGGTTGCCCGTGTCAACGATACAGATTAGCTTCTGTGGACAGATGGTTGATGGGTTGATGCTGCAACGGCGAGGCCTGGTCAGCCACGCCAGTCTGAATCGCACATTTGTTAAGGTAAGGAGTGTCTCGTTAGGTTGCATTTCTGCTCGTATACTGTGATACAATAATTAATGACAACAAAAGACTAATTGCTTTTACCCACGGAACAGTAGCCATACTGATAGTCTCTGGTGTTGTAATTAAAACTGCCATAATGACGACGATTTTGTAGTAATAATGCAGGTAATTTCTATTTAATAGACTATAAAGAGGGAGTACTTGGCGGTATTATCAGGATTATGCAGGATTTTGAAAGTTACTGTACAATAAATATTTGGTACCCATAAAATAGGGATAAGGAGATAAAGACGATAAATCCTTTTAAACGAGGATGTAAACCGAGATTAGCGGCTTCTACGAAGTTTCAATCTTGGGGAAAAGGACATAAGTTTTTTGTACAAATGCATTGGTACTCTATATTTTACATGGTCAGACGTTACAATGTGTGTAGTTATATGGCTTACCACTTTCATGTTTGGCACGAAAATTACTCTTGAATAATATTATACAATAACATGCCGTGAAATCGGGATTTTAGATCCAGTAATGTTTTAAATACTTCATTGCATTATTGGGATCAATATGCACTAGGCTTGCTCGTACAGTATATTCAGTATGTGTGGTGTTTCTAAACTACACAGACATTTACAGGGTGAATTCCAGGCCACAAGAGTCGCCCGAGGGTAACTTTATGCTGATGTGTCATTTGATCAGCGAGGCAGTGCTCGTTGCTGAGGCAATAAAATTTCGGAATTTTATCACCTACAGGGCTTATATTCTGGAAGGTTTGCAAGACATTACACGCTGCATGCATTCATATGTCTACTCTCTCGGCGACTGGCTGGCATATTACGTACTAGACAGTCACAGAGAACGTCGAGTTTCTGATACAAACGACCAGTTATAGCTTCATCGACATGTTGAACAGCATATATTACTAACCAATACTTTTCTGCAACGACATGGAAAATTCATCAATCAAAAAAGTGTGCGGAATTGCCCACATTAATATCATTGACGTCCGATGCCAATAATGACTTCAATGGGCCATTAGTAATCGGAAATTCATTGCAATTCCGAGCTGTATTATACTGTATTATCACCTGCCCTGGAGGCCAGATAGAAAGTTCATCCTGCAAGTGCGACAACCCTGCGAACAGGTCAGACGCATGGGTAGCTCTTAATACTCAGGATAAACTCCGATTGGCACCCTGAGAAATAAGTTCATATACGGTACCGTATGTCTGGAATCAATTTTGTTTAATTTTTTTTTATTATTTATCATACCCCGTGCTAGAGCCTTGGGCTCCCTTAGGGGGGTGGATTACCACCATTGGATGGGACCAGGGATAGGGAAGGAAGGAAGCGGCTGTGACCTATTTTTACGGAAACTACCCCGGAATTGTCCTGGGGGGGGGGGGGGNGGGGGGGCATGGAAAACCACAGAAAACCATGGTCAGGGTCGCCGGCCCCGGGATTCGAACCCGGGACCTCCCGATTAGCAGGCGGGCTCCTTATCCCCTACACTCCTACAGCCTACACCAACCTGCTTCGGTTTGTCTGGAATCAATATTACTACACCACACTTCCAATTGAATACCTCAAATGTAGAACGATCAGAGTTACACTGGCATTATTCTTCGGTATGAAGGTTTAAAGGTAGCATCATTGTCTCAATACGGGATCCGTTTTTCTTTTCTTTTTCAAAGATGACTGTACATATTGCTCTCTACAGGCGCGGATCCAG
>JYFJ02006560.1:0-19013 GCA_000934665.2 Catajapyx aquilonaris | reverse complement strand
TTCCCGACATATTACACATTAAATTTTAAAATTCTCATTTGCTTATCATTTTTTTGTGGACTATTGAAAATTCTGCCATAAGGGCCCATGTTAAATCACGAACTTCTGAGCCCTCTAGTTCGCTAATTTGCATGGTGACGTGTATTTTTCTTTGCACCATTGATAAGAGGACACAAAACTGCGTAACATATGTTTTTTTCATAAAATTCTCATTGAGTGACTCTAGCTTCATTTCCACCTTAATTACCACTAGTCAAAGAGTCAATTTATTGATATCATCACTATGCAACGTAACTCGGTACATCACTATGCAACAACGTATGTAGGGGCTATGTAGGGGCTACTGCCCCTAAAATGATTGAAAATTTAAAATAAGAACACCAGTAACAGTTCAGGTTGCCTCTTGCAGTGCCAATGATTGTCACGGTCATATCTTGTTCTCTCTACATCAGTGGTTCCCAAACTGTGGGCCGCGAGCTTTTAAATTATTTTGTAAACAATAAAATTATCTTGCGAAATAAGGGGCAAGAGCACAGTACGTAAGAAAAGGAGAGAAAAAAAATCCTCCGGTGCCGCTTAGTTCTTAACACAGAAAGCATACGTGCGCATGCCATTTTCTCGTGCAGCCATTGCCACAAATGCACATTTTAATATTACCTCGCATTCAGAGAAATCAGAGCAAATTTAATGCCGGGCAAAGATCTTCTATATCAATAAAGACGGATGTGATTCTGTCTGCCTGTCCGCCCACCAATGTCATATGTGGTCCTACTCCAACACCTTCAACCTTTCGGACTGTAGGCTGGGTCATTCCATGTCAATTCACCGAGCTTTTAAGGAAAATTGACCCTTGGGTTGTCAGATTTTGACGAAAATCGGCGAATCGCTTTAATTACGTCTTTCAAAAATACCATTTGCGCGGTTTTGAGATTTACCCCCCCCCCCCNNNCCCCGGAGATAGGCCCACCGAAAAAAACGTCCCTTCGGAAGGTAGGGTTTCAGAAATCGGTCATATCTCGTGAACCAATTGAGCTACAGACGTCGTAGACCGCTCCCTTTGAAGAGATTCGAGAGCCCAATCTCACTAAGGATTGAAAATTCGTATTTTGGCTTTTTTGAAAATTTTGTCCTATTTTCAAAATTTCAATTTTTTATTTAAAAAATCCGCCTAATTTAAAAATCCGATTTTTAAATAATGTTGTAGCTCAGACCCTTTCCCTCACATAGAAAAAAATCTCAGGAGGAGTTTTTTGATTTAAGGAAAATAATTGCATTTGAAGGAACGCATGTGCGCCTTGAAAGTACGCAATGGGGCCAAATATAGGCCCTAATCAGTCCCAGAATGATCCATGAACAGAGTTATCTAAATAGACACTGTCTGATGGGATGACTAACAGTGCTGAAGAGGAAATGCATGGTACTGTATTTATTACAAAAATGGTCATTTTGCTATTTTTACAAAATTTCAAGGACTGTCAAGAATTGAGATTTTCGCATAAGAAAAAGTGCGCTGATTGATTGCACACAGCAGCTTCATGAATTGCTTATTTAAAAGAAATAAAGACGGGAATTAGCCTATTATATTGCCCCGCACTGTCGGTACAGGGCCACGGGCGGGAACAGGTAGGTGAGTAGCAGATGGGAGAGATCACATGGCGCGCACACATTTTCCTCATTCACGCAGTATTTTCCCACTTCTTGGAGGAAACATTAATCCCCCCTCTCTCTCCCCCACCCCCTCTCTCTCTCTCTCTCTCGAGGTCGAACCTTTTGCTGACTTTCCCAAGGCCTGTTTATGCCCTCGCGAAGTGAGCCCAGTTCGCGCGACCAGGGTGATTTGGCAACGATAACGGTGCCCACCAGAGATAATGTCGGAACGAATCGAGCGCATGCGACCGTTTTTCTCCCAAGGAGTCTTTTCCGCAACCTCTGCTTCTCCTCCATCCCCCATCTACCCACTCCCTCTGCCTACATTGGTCTGGTCACCCTGCTGAGAATTTTAAATATCACCAATCAGGGTCCGGGTGGAGCCTCCACCCTTGCAACTCTCCGTGTTCATCTGGCCACTCCACACTACGTCTCTGTCGAGACTATTTGCCAACTACCATGCTATTTCCTTTTTACGCAGCTGTAACTTAGGTAATTGTGAATGCATATTTTGGGTTTTCTTTGTTTCAGGGCAAAGGCGAAGGGACTCAGCCAGAGAAAACCGACATCCAGCACAACCATGTCCCATAGTAACGGAAATTAATGTAAAAATTGCAATTTATTAACATTTTTTGTAATCATTGTGCCAAAATTATAAAGTGAGCATTTTCTGCCGTGAATGCCATGCATTTCCTCTAAAACACTGTTAGTCATCCCATTAGACAGTGTCTATTTAGATAACTCTGTTCATGGATCATTCTGGGACTGATTAGGGCCTATATTTGGCCCCATTGCGTACTTTCAAGGCGCACATGCGTTCCTTCAAATGCAATTATTTTCCTTAAATCAAAAAAGTCCTCCTGAGATTTTTTTCTATGGGAGGGAAAGGGTCTGAGCTACAACATTATTTAAAAATCGGATTTTTAAATTAGGCGGATTTTTTCAATTTTTTTTTTTTCAATTTTGAAAATGGGACAAAATTTTCAAAAAAGCCAAAATACGAATTTTCAATCCTTAGTGAGATTGGGCTCTCGAATCTCTTCAGAGGGAGCGGTCTACGACGTCTGTAGCTCAATTGGTTCACGAGATATGACCGATTTCTGAAACCCTACCTACCGAAAAGGACCTTTTTTTTTNCGGTGGGCCTATCTCCGGGGAGGGGGGGTAAATCTCAAAACCGCGCAAATGGTATTTTTGAAAGACGTAATTAAAGCGATTTGCCGATTTTCGTCAAAATCTGACAACCCAAGGGTCAGGGGGCTCGGTGAATTGACATGGAATGACCCAGCTGCTATTATTAAGTTATAAGAAGCCGTTCCTTCTAGTTGTCCCAATAGGAAACTCACTGCAATTAAGTACTGGCATGGAATGATTCAATTTTAGTTCCAGAGGTTCCGTGGTAGAACATACAACTTTGGGACTTTCCCTATGAGTGATTTTTACTGGATTGAGCCTGGGGTAGTTATATGCATGGCTGCTTAATATATCTTTCGTTGTCAGTTAAGCTTTTTAAATTGGGGGTAAGAGGGGGGACATGCAGCGTAACTGAAGGGGAGTACTGCACTTGTGGCCAAATGAAGGAAGTCCTCCTGAAGTCCTCACTCTGGAAAGTCTGGAAGTCACGGGTGGGAAAACAAGATGGCAGGTAATGATACTAACTACATGTAATAAAGCACAGTCAGAATCACTTATAGGGTTGGTGCATCTGTGGTAAAGGTGTCATACATCGAAGTTCGTAAACCCGCCAGCAGAGGGCTACTTTCCGCTTTGGACGCGTTGTCACTTTGGCACGTGTTTTCAAGAAGTCCGTACTGGGTACTGCTAAGACCGGTGAGCTGCATGTGTAGGTGTCACCTGCATTTAGCATGCTAGGATTTGTAGTAGGCTAATTACATTTAGTTGCCGTTCCAGGCATATGTAAGTCAAGAAATAATTCTTATCGGGAGTTGTGTGTGTGTGTGGGGGGGGGGGGGGAGAATTCAAAAAAGTTGTAAGTGACAGGGTTACTTTGGTCCATAATATTCTTGGATCAAAGAAGCCCCAAGACTCCTTGTTCATTATGGCCATGATAAACTGGACTCTCTGGGTACAGTCAGTGAGTTCAGAAGTGTCTCCATGCCATTACCAATGTAGTACCGTACCAGTATAGCAGTTGTACTAATATATTTGATTATTCAGACGAAATATCATGTAATAATGCCGCTTATTCAGACGAAATATCATGTAATGATGCCGCTTATTCAGACAAATAATAATTATAGTCTACTGCTGTTTTGAATTATATCCTAAGGGCCTCACATCTCCAAGATGTACACAAGTCTTGGCCTGTGTATTATCTGGACCCCTGTTACACTCAATGGGGTTTCATTCAACCACGGACATTTTTCCAAGGGGTTCATCATACTGGACCAAAGTAGCCCCACCCCCATGGGAGTACTTTAGTCCAACTTTGCCATTTTCTGTACAGGGTTATATAATAATCTGCCGTGCAACGAACAATAGTGCAAAAATGTTGCTAAGAAGTTCAAGAAGGGTGCATAATTTTTTAAAGTTCATGAAACTGCAATAGTAAGGGAGATATTAACCAAAATAACCAAAGAGTGGTACAAAGAAGCGCCACTTTAGGGTATTTTAAAAGCAACCCAAATAATTATGACCTACAGATTCCCTGCCTATGGAAAGAATAGTCCTGCCCAAAAGTGTATCTTCAGAGTTTTTGGCCTACATTGCATGATGCCAGTGATGGGCTCTGATATTAACCTTTCAGAGAGCACAACCGACAGCTGGTGAGGGAAATGTGGAGATGCCAGTCCAGGTGCAAGAGAAAAGGAGAAGATCTACTCAGTCATCCAAATTGAGGAGAGCACTGTGGACACACGCAGCAAAGATGCCCTTTAGTTGCCCTATCTGTCAAAAAAGATTCAGTCAGAAAGGTGCTATAAAAGCTCACCTTAGAACTCACACTTGGGAAAACCCATTTGGTTGCTGTATCTGCCAGAAAAAGTTTGCGCATTCGAGTCATTTGAGATATCACTTACTTACACACACTGGAGAAAAACCACACAATTGCAAAATTTGCCAGAAAAGATTCAGTCGTTCAAGTCATTTGAAGTCTCACTTACTTACACACACTGGAGAAAAACCACACAATTGCCAAATTTGCCATAAAAAATTCTCTCTGAAAAGTCACTTGAAAACTCACATTAGAAGACAACACACTGGGGTAAAACCTGTCAGTTGTGATATTTGTTGGAAAAATTTTGCTGGGACAACTGATATGAAAAGTCACATGCGAACCCACACCAAGGAAAAACCATACAGCTGTGAAGTTTGCCAGAAAAAGTTCCGTCAGTCAGGTCATTTGAAATCTCACTTGCTTACACACACTGGAGAAAACCCACACAATTGCCAAATTTGCCATAAAAAATTCACACACAAAAGTAACTTGACATCTCACATTAGAAGACAACACACTGAGGAAAAAACCATTTAGGTGCGATATTTATTTGTTTGAATAATTTTGTGATGTGAAAAGGCACACATGCGATCTCACACCAAGGAAATACCATCTGCAGACTAACGTTTACGAGAAAAGTTTTAGTTTGCGAGGTAATTTGAAGGGTCACATATCGTCGGCAGAAACGGCGAGTAAGCCACTTCAGAAATTTTACAGGCGAGGCTAAAATAGGTTGAAAAGGGTAGGGCCAGTCAAAACAAATTGACTGGCCCTCGCCTTTTCAACCTATTTTATGTGATAAAAATAATTAGTTCATGACTTTTCGTGAGTGGCATCTTGTCTAGAATGGCTTGAAGTATTAGATCACCAATTTATGTTCGAATATTCTAAGATCCCAAGGGACAGTGGCACAGGAAGTAGATTTACATTCGCCTCCGCTCTGCCAGGACATTCCATTATTCAGCTTTGAGGTTTTGCTTCCGTTTGAAGAAAACAGCCAAAGAGAGATGTGTACGACATACTACGATTGTGAACAGCAGATATTGGCCACCATGTGAGGCCACAAGACGTTGAAGTTCTCCACAAGCCTTCACCTGCATAAGGAGGGTTTTTAAAAAGGGTGACGCATTTGTCCCTAACTAGGTATCGTCAGGGGCCAGTGCGTACCCAATTAATTCGGATTGTGGATCGAAATGCAATAGTGGAGGAATAAGTTAGCGGTCTCCAGAAGAGGCGACAAAAGACATCTTTTTGTGGTCACCAATGGCTACAGACAAAGTTCGAGCGCTGCACTGCACTGGTGTGAAAACACTTCGACGTGATGCATTTAAATCAAATGTTGTCAGTATATACTGTTAGCCAACCTGTTGCGGAGCAGTGAATAAAAGTTTGTCCTGTAATAACTAATTTGTAAATTTTTATTCGGAGTGTACAGACTTACAATGGAAGTTTGTGTCTTTGTGGCACTAGTCCTATGCAACCCGAAAAATGTTTATTACTGTGACAGAATTCCAAAGTCGCACTTGCCCCATGTTATATCTTACGCACGTGGTCACTGTGCACCACGCGCATATTTTAATTATTTTTTTCGTAGCACCCACATAGATGAATGTTGTACTGTACAATAGGTCATCCTGAAAGTTGCAAGGTGATTGGGTCCATCTGCCAGGGAGTCATCCCATACCTCCTTCCCATTTCGATGGATCCATTGCGGTAACCAAATGCAATGGGACAATATTATTAGGCGTATTCGGCAATTCAGGAATCTGACTTCCTGGGCTGTTTGGATGTTCGGCAAATCAGGTGCCACGCCCCCTGAAGTAAGTGCGCATGCGCCCCACCTGACTTCCCAAGCTCAGGAACTTAGTGTACTCCTGACCTGACTTACTTGCTGAGATACATGGAGGACAACAAATTCGTGTTATTGATGCAGCAGTGTTGCCAATGCAAAATGCCCAAAAACCCCGCGAGAGGACCTGAAAATACCCGATTTTACCCGCATTTTCATTTGACCCGCACCATTACCCGCAAGCGTCCGAAATACGGCACCGAAATACCCGAACGTTGGCATATCACTGGGATGCAGCACAGGCGGGTAGGGGGGTCTCTCAGTTCGGCCGTTCGGCAATAATCTTCTGAGGGGCAGGGCTAACAACTGAGATATCACGTGACGCATCTCAGAATAATCTGAATTGCCGAATACGCCTAATATCTCTGGTGGAAATTTTGAATCATAAGACCCTACTGGTAAAAGCATTGGTTTGTTTTGGAATGAAATACCCTATTGTATGGTTGAATTATTGGCATTATTACTATAATTTTTATTTTATTTTTCTGTTGGAGTACATTAAAGCTCACTCTCATGCATGTTCTCCAACAGCTACAGACAGTACAAAAAATGTCTGCCTTCCATGCTAGTCATCCAATACACCAACCTTCCAGAGTCGTCCTTCCCTCAAGCCTCTCCCTTCTTCTTCTGCCTCCCCTGCTCTTATTTCCTTTTCTCACCATCCTTCCTTGGCCCCAGGATCCGAGCGCATCTCCCGTCCTCCAACCAGGCAACTTCGTCTTCTTCCAAATTAACCGCATCCTTGCTCTTGATGTACTCCACGGATATCGCCGACTGATCAAGCTCGCGGTCTTCCGGTTCGAGGTCGAGGGACGCCAGCTCGTCGTAGTCCAAGCCATCCAGGACCATCTTCTCCTCCTTGACCTTTGGCAGGACCTTGGTCAGCTCCCCTCCCAGACCTTCAGTGACGTCTAGCTCGGTGTTTTGCTTCCCAGTGAGCATTTCCATCTCCGCCACTTCCACCAGCTTCATCGTCATCCTCCTACCCCTCTTTTTCTCCCATTCGTACTTGACCTCCGGTTCCTCCACGAAGGTGAACAACTTGTCCATCTGGTGAGGAAACTTGCCGTGCACGTACAACAGCAACGAGCCGAGCACCGTCGCTGTCGTGCCAACCGCGAGGCAAGTCCAGAAACACCAGCCCAAGTGGAGCAGCACCATGATGTCCTCGTTTTTGGGGTTGACGAACGACACCTGCATCCAGTTGTACTGGTTCCGATGGAGCGCCCAGATGACCACGGTGGCCAGCAAGGCCATTCCGGTCCCGATCATCCACTTGCAGTATACGATCACCACATGGAAGGATATGTAGTACGCTGCCATCCACAGGGCAAGTCCGAAAGCGTGCAGGTACCAACCGTAGTAGGCGGACTGTCTGAAGTGCCGTCCGAATTGCAGTCCCTCCTTGTCCAGTGACATGAACTCCATCAGCCAGATGACTGGAGGCATGAGTCCCTTGAACAGTGCATCGCGGTACTGGTTCTTGATCGCATCGTTTTCTCCGAAGCCCGCGCCTCCTTCTTTGCCGAACCAGGTGAACGGCACGGAGAAGGACGCGTCGAAACCCAGTGCCACGTCCTTGCCGTACCCGTCCACTTGACATGTGGCCAGTCCCAACCGGTAGTCGATGGTCAGGTCGTACGCGTAGCCCATGGTGAAGACTCTGGCTTCCACCGTGGAGACCTCCCAGTCCGGAATCATGAGCAGCAGAACGATCAAGACGGCAGTGCCGCACATGTACAAGTGACGGAAGGACTGGAAAATTTGATGACCATAATCCATTCAGCCGTACCACAACTCGGCTCTTCGGCGAGGTCGCCTCCTTGGCCCTTCCGTGGCCAACAGTTCTATCGGGTGGGGCGCAAGTCTGTGGTCTAACAATGACACCGTCGCTGGGAGATGCTCCTCATTATAGTTTTTTTTGAATAATACATTGTTGACTTATTTTTATGAAGATGGACTGCTGGCACAGCCTTTTTTTCGTAGGTCTTCTGAGGATCACCAGAGGGTCAATCACATGAGGTCCTTGCCTATTTGTGTACTAGGTTTTTATTTTCTTACTTTGACTGACCTACTTGCATTTCCCTATCTAATTGGAGCCTTTGTTTTATTCACTTTCTAAAGTTTTGATAGTTTTTCAAATATAAATGTTCATGAGGGTAAAAACCGCGGGTAAAGCATGTCAGGTGTTGGGTGTTGGTAATGTGCAGCAGAATTACAACCTAAGCTAAAACGAGTACGGAATATGAATTCACTAATCTCATTATAATGTTGATGCTATTCCTGCCTTAGTGCAATAAATTTTTTTAGTTTAAAAATTCAAATATGGAATTAATTTTTGCTCATTATTCATGCTAATTAATGGACAGGTGTGCCGGAAAATTAGATAACATTGGTAATACAAAAATGGACGTAGCTGCCATTAAAATTGGCTATTCACGTGTTTTCAACGAACTGGAAGACTGTACGCACAGAGTGTTAATTGGCATTAGGTGAGGGAGAGGAGACGAGGAAGGAAGAAGAGTCCATCAAGTAGACTGTGGAGGAGGGTGCTGCGGTGTGCTGTCGTTGATTTTATTTTTTTCGACAATGATAACAATTTTTTGTAGGGCACTCGAGATAAGAGATTTAGGTTCATACACTTTAGTATACGCCGTTGGTCCATCTGACGGAAGTCGTTACGATTCTGTGAAAGGGTGAGTTTATCACTGGGGCAGAGGTCACTCGATAAGGCTTATTGTGCAGAGCGTATTGAGGGGAATGTCCGACCCTGGCTGTAAGTACGTAGTTCATCTAACAAGTGAGAGAGAGAGGCTGCAGTACAGGTGAGGTGGTGGTGAGATTGTGATCCAACGAAACAACCGTACTCGATATAATATATTTTGGGATATCACGAATTTAGAGGTTATGGATTTTCACGAGCTAGAAGCCGAAACGTCAACCCGTGTGCATGATGCGTATATAGACCAGCCCACCCTGGTACAGAACTAGAGTTCGCGGTATCCTCTTCCATTATGTCATGATGTCATGATGCCATGATGTCATGATATGGTCATATTTTGCAAACAAACTGTATGTGCATGTATTGTTAGTTCAACAGTCATGATGTGAATATAACTGCATAAAAATTGAAATTAATAAAATGCTTCTGCAATAGGCTTAGATATGAACGTACTGTACGTGTTATTTGTTCCGCATGACGTCTCTCTGCTTCCTCAGCTCAACATCATAATAATGTCCTTTTTATTTCTGATGAATTTCTGGTACAAAATGCTGCAATTTTACAATCCATTTATTTGTTTTGACATTCAGACTGTAGCAACATACATGCCGAAATGTACCTGAACTGCCATACCAGAGGGATAATATTTTCTCATGGTTGACACCGTGCCGGGGGGTGGATTATGAATATGATTTTTACTAAAAACTTAAACGCAGCTTTATGATGGAAAGTTTTAAACTCCCGCCTCTCCACCTGGTGAACAGTCTTTAGGTTTGGTCGCCTGGAGGCGCCACCGACCAGTTCCAGAGCTTCCCTAATCGCCTTCGGAATGAGCTGGACTGGAGCTGTCCACCCTGAATGGGGCCCAGGGCCCAGGCTTCCATCTTTCAGTCTCCCCAACTCTGCCATCTGATGATTCACATCTTGTGTACCCTGGGCTTCTTATCTGCAGGACCTTGTTTCGTCTGGATCCAGGCAGGAAGGAAACGAGACCGGGAACCTTGAGGGAGACGCCCGCTGGGGTGGAGTAGTCCTCGCCTTAGAACCCTGTCATGGGAGCAGGAGACGAGGGCAGGAGGAGACTGCTGTGCATCTCTGGGTGGAGGTCGGCGAAAGATCTGATCAAGTTGCCACCAGAAGAACCGCACAGGAAAATGTCTAGTGCTTCAGGTTTTGTGTAATTAATGCCTACTCTTTCTTGTCAAGATAACAGTGGCTGACCATCAACATGGACTGGATGGCCACTGGGAGGTTCCCCTGCCTGTACTGCGACCAGGTGTTTGACAGGAGGTGCCTCCTCCTGGGGCACAGCTTCACACACTCCAAGTGGGATGAGGTCAAGAGGGAGCTGCAGGACGGGGAGGAAGGACTGCTCACTGGTAGGGGTCAGGTGGAGGTCACCATTCGTTTCAACAAGGGGGAGGTAGGAGGGAGTGGCTCCCAGGTCAGGTGAAGGATGCGGTTCGAATCAAGGAGGAGCCTCAGGAGGGGGAAGAGGAGGCAGGAAGGAGTGGTTGCACACAGGAGAAAGACCATATTGTTGCCAGGTGTGCCAAAAGAAATTCACGCAGGCAGGGAACTTGAAAAGACACATGCAAGTGCACACAGGATAAAATCAATTTCATTGCCAACTTTACCAGAAATTGTTTCCTTTCCCAGTGAACTTGAAATCTCACATGAAAACACACATGGAGGATGAAGGAAGCTATTTTAGCGCTAATATCGCCCAGACGGCTTTGAAAAATAAAAGAACATTAAATGCTCTGCAAGTTTGTGTGAGCTGACAGATTCCAGAGTTTGAAGAATATCGAAATTCAAACTTATGTAATTGAAATATTTCTGATTACTATACAAAATAAATGTATTACACTCTTACAGTATTGCAAATTAACAGAAAATTATGGTGCAGTTGTAGATATTTGATGAACTGACTGCTTGCCGCTTGCGTTCTTGTCTTTTCGTACCTAGTCTCCTCTCCTGACTACCAGCAGGGACTTGTCACAAGCTGTCTCGCCTGATGATATTTGTGTAGAAGTATCTTCAAAAAGTGTCATTCGAGTTAGGATATTCATAAGGAGAAAAACAACAGGGTTCCACAGGGCGGGAGTTCACAGTTTACGCTATTTATTGTTTTCTGTTATATTTTCTGTACGGCAAACCGTACAACAAAATATTATGTAATGTCCTGTATGTTTTTTGTTTTTTTTTTGTAAAGAAGAAATTGCACCTCAATCATCACTTTAACGGCTGCCAGTCATGATATCTCACGTGAATATGGCGTACGCATTCTTTCATATCCAGAATGACATGCACTGGATATTGTTAAGATTTCCGTTATTCCGTGTTCCGAAAAATATTGGGAAGTTGCTTATTTCATGATGGCGAACTGGCTCCTTTAACATTGCCCCGTGTTTGATGGTATTAATCTTTTCCGCACATTGCCGTATGTTTGCAAAATACAATGAAATGACATTTTGGCTTGTAAAAGGGTTAAAGCGAGATGCTGATTGTTGTTGTGTAAGAAAAGCCAGAGCATAATTATTAGCGAGAATCTGTGTTCATTTATTTATCCCGGAAATAAAACTAAAATCTTGATCCAAATAATTACACTGGGTGCTTGTCATAATTTGAAGCACTGATCGTCAAGAGACCTAAATACGTATTATGCCCCTCTTTCCCGCACTTCCTTTCCCAGCAGGATATGTTACGACGCCTTCAGCAACGTACGGTATGTCATTTGTCAGGCCAAGCGCCGATTCAAGGTATGTTTTATGCAGGGTTTATGTAATAGACAAGGTTCCGCTATTACACGGAATCCCATTGTATCCCGTATATCCCATTATTATGTCATATCTGACACCATTATTTTGAAAGTTTGGATACTACTTCAGAACCTTACAAGACCATACCCAATCTTGGAGAGGGGTTGATGCTTTACTTATGGTTGTCTTATCTTATACAGAAGGAGCATAAAGAATAACAGTTCCTGAAATTGTGTGACACTAATGATCCTGTGGGACAATTTCAGGAACTGTGTTTTTGGCACAAATTCAAACAAACCGCCTCCATTCGTGGAAATTTCAATGATCATTTCCGATCCTGCACTGACATGTGCAAAAGTGGCAAAGAAATCTCAAATGGATTTCTGATCAAATTGTCCATCTCTGGAAAATTATGATCTAAACTGTCGCGCCAATTGATATGCTCCAATACTAGTATGTTGGCATTGAACACTGTCCTCCACTGGCCCCTAGCTGCAGTTTCTTCCAAATTTTAAATTTTTGAGTTAACACTGTCATGTTGCTTTTTGAGTTTCAACGCGCAGGTCAGTCAAATTCCTCTGCTGCGTATGATAAATCTTCACTATAAAGTAATAATATATAGGAAACAATAATGGGAATGAGTAGGACAATTTTTTGGGTTTTTTCTCAGAAATGGGTCGAAGTTAGTTCACAGCACTGTGTGAATTATGGGCCTTAATGTGTGACGGGGTCAGACCTCAGACATGTAACAAGCTTATTGCGTGGGGGGTACTGTACTGTACGTACATTACTCCCAGCAGCATGGATAGTTGGAGTGCAGTGTTGATTCCCCAAAAACAGGTCACTTGGAGGGCGTGCAAAACTCTTTCTTATTGGTGGTAAAATAATAATAAAACTTTCACCAGTGTGTACTGTAGAGTCAGAGTATACTGTAGCCAAAAATCCATAAAACGAAAGAGAATCGAGTTGTGAAAGCCACTTTTTGGTGTGGTCCACAAACTGACAATTTTATTGGAATGACCAGCGCTACCGCGAGCAACTTGCTTTGAGTGCAATTTTTCGCATAAGGAGAGAGGTGCAAAACATACTCGATGTTGGTGGTGTACGAAAGGGTGCAAAATGAGGAGATAAGGTTAGCAAGGGGAAACGTCACTTTGAGTGACCTAGCATAAACTTGGAGTGCAAAATGATTGTTTCCTTAATAGCTCACGAAATATAGGGGACATGAAAGAAGCCTTTCAATTGCGATACGAGGTCATGCATTTGCATGATAAATAGGTCCACAGCATCTCCACTTAGGTAAACCAGTGGTTCACTCACAGTATTCAATTAATTACTTTTGGCGACACAATCGTATGGGCCGCTTTTTTGTCCTTCGGCGGGTGGGATGGTGGAAGAAGGACAACTCCGTACCAAATGTCGCCTCTATTTAGGAACAGATGGCCAACAATAAGACTCATAAAAAAATCTTCGGGCATTCCCGGATAATGCACGTAACGGCAGCCAAAGCCCCAGGGGCCGGCTTGTGGCCTTCCTGTGTTTGCCCGAAAGATTACAACAAGCCTTTGACCTTTCTGAAACACTGCACCTTTTTCCTTTGTCACTTTACAGACAGACCCTCCCCGACCCTGGGACTCCCTCACTTCTGGTTTAGTGGTGTCTTCTGCTGTTGCTGGAGGGCAGGGTGCAGGAAGGGTCACTTCTGGTCTGCCACCCCTTTTTTTAAGTGGGGGGAGGGGGGGGGGGCTCAAATCCCACAAAGGAAAACATGCTTGTCGACAAGGTCATATGTCAGGGCGATATTTCGGACTAGGGAGGCTATTTCTGGCGCAACAATTTATTTACGGTATTTTGTTTATCATAGCCTGCTCCAATTATACGCGTTTGTAATAGTATGGACTATAGAGGATTAGAGGCAACACACCAATAATAATTGTAGCATACAGTATAGAATATTTGCTGTGAGTTCGCCGCGAGGGGCGGTCAGTTGGCCAGTCCCATACTCCCATATAAGACACGTCAATGACGAATACAGTCTGCTGCACTTGAGCAACTATACTTTAAAATTTCTTCTTAAAATGTTGTTGCTGTGAAATATGGAAATCACCCACGACAGGTTTTCATGCGAAACTGATCACGTAATTTTTATCAGATGTACAACCCAAAATTTGATGACCCTGAAAAAAGTAAAAGCAACTTTCGGGAAAGCATGCTGCGCGTATAAAATCTGGCGCAAATGTGCAAAATGATTCTCTGAATTATATACATTATTAATAATATGATGGTAACAACAGTATGTCAATTGTCAAGGAACGGCAAGTACACTCCGTACTCGACACCAACCAGCCAATCACTGCAAGGTTTCCGCATTCCCCTTTCTCTGCCCCTTTCTTTCCCTTGGCCCAATGAAAGTTCAGCGGGCGCCCCGATGTCGCGTGCCGAGGTCAGCCGAGGTCTTGAAGAGTTGAACAATGACTCACTCTCCTCAGTCACCAGTCACCAGTCACCACTCAGTGGTGGCCAGTCTAGCCAAGTGACCACACCACTGCGGTTCTTCTGCTGCAGCGAGCTGGTGGCTTCAAGAGTGAGAAAAGTGCAGCGTGGATTGGTCTTCATGGAGTTGGATTCTGACCTGGTGTGATTCACGTCAATAATTGGTAAGCTTACAGCAGATAACTCGTGTTTTCAGTGGTGGCTGTGCTAATAAGTCACTCTCTGTCAAAAAAAAAGGGGTCGACCAAATATGTTGCCATTGTGCAACCGTCAACAATCAAACAAGGTCAACTTAGGGACGGAAAAAATGGAAATGTTGATGGCTGTGTATCTCCATGATAGGTCTGGCCGTTAGATCTACTTTAGACAAGTTAGTGTAATAATTGTGGTCTTGTTTACACGCCAATACAAGTCGCGAGGACAGCAACCTGCGACTGCCTGATACACAATCATCTTACATCGACTGGGTTTTGAAAAGATGCGAATTTTAAAATCGCAATAATTTTGCAATGTCTTCCAATTGAAAAATCACGACAGGAGGAGCGAGCAAAGTTTTTATTTAAGCTTTTTATCTGGTTCCATGAGGTTCATCGTTACATTGCGCACGTTAGAGGTGGATCAGAAATAAGGTTCGCAGATTACGGAGTCGCATCTCCGGCATATTAGTGAAGATTCGCACCAAACCGCGAGCTATGCAGCCAGTAGCCGCATTCATATTTGAGCCAGCCTTTTCCATTTACCTGTGACGCATCATATCGGTTTGAACCGGATTTTCCCCTTGGATTTTCCCTGCATGTAGCCATTTACTTGCGCATATTTCGGTGCAGGATTCCTTATCAGTTATCCCTTGACCCTTCTTTCGTCCAACTGCAAAATTCCCCAACCTGGTTTTCGGAGTGGGTGGGGGTCGGCGGAAGGAGGAGAAGGGGGGAGGGGGGGACTCCACTAGAGGCCGAAGTGGCACATTTCCGATTCGTTTCGAAACAGAACCTATAGCTCCAAGGTTGACCTATCTCCAGGGGAAGTGCTGGAACGGCCCAGCGATTTGACTGCCGGAGGACGCGCATCTCGAGGGTTGGGAGCACTGGGGGTCAATTCTCTTGGTCCGTAAGTTCAACAATCGGTGATTTAAATGCTTCGGTGCATCGTTTTATGCAAATGAAATTAATGTTAATATAGAGAAGGAACAGCTTTTTTTTCAGTCCCGGTAAGACTGTATGTCGCTCAGCCCCTTGGATCCGCCCCGGGGCAGCCCGCCCCTGGAGTGATTTGTGAGTGCTCATCAACATCTCTCATGAAGCAAACTGGATTATTTTCACTGCCTGAATCCACTTGTCGGGCTACTCGTTTTCCCAGGGCTTTCTGGTAACGTGTAAAATGTAGATCATAGTTCCAGTTTTAAAAATTGGATAGTAGTTGGCATAACTAGAAACCAACAATGCTCGCCAGTGAGCCTACCTATTGTTCCGGACTTGTGTGACACCGCGTATTTAACTCGGCCATCATATGATTCACTGTCACAATGTTCAGAAACAGAGGTAATCGCCTCGTTATAAAATATTTTGCAGCTTTTCCTGCACTACGGAGGCTGCCATTTTGTCACGTGACCTAATATCTGCTCCCGATTGGTTCTGAAGGACTCAGGCAATTTTGCAAACGAACCCCTGCATGATTTCCGCTAATCGACTTCTTTCAAGGTGAATGACTACGATGAGACATGCGATTTTTTTCGTGACTTTTACGCCATATTGTTAAAGGCCTCCTCATTGACTACATGGTGTTGCTATCTCAAATTTCACGAAAATGGACTGGTAGTTTTGCGCCCGAGCTCTTCCATTTGTCCATGGAAAGTCGCCATTTCCGTGTTCCTTGATTCACTCGTAACACATAATGGCCGGCATTCATTTTGTCTTTGATTTGGGGCAGTCAAAAAACCAAAATCCTCAAATATATCAGTTTTTCCCAATCAAGAGGCCCTAAATGTAAATGGTTCGAGACCATCTCGGACTTTGCTGACAATAATCACAGTCGTAGTACACACCTATGCCATAACACTGCATATCAAGTTTCAACTAAATTGGGAAATACCGTGGGGAGGGGAAAAAATCGCGACATTTTGGAAATGGGCCTTTTTTTGGATAATTTTTTTCGGTTATTGGTAATGGTCCAAACCCAATCGACATAATTATACTGTACTGTATATCAAATGAAAGAGAATCACGAGGAGAATGCGCTTATCTGGCGCTTATGGAATTTGGTTTCCTCTCAAATACTGTAGCCTATAACCAGAATAACGTGTGTGGCATTTCATCAGTCCAATGTCCAAGAATTTGGCTCCATGGAAATTCATGGTAATTCGGCAAAGCATATCTAATTTTCTCGCGATTGAAACTGGGGATTAAACAGGATTGAAACTGAACAAGTGAACATGTTGTGCCGGTAACAACTCTGTCACCAAATATGACTGCTCTTAAGTAAATACATCACTAATTATTATTGAGGGCTTTTGAGGTGATTAAGAGTTTATTGCACAACCTAGTTTTTTTTTCCATGACTCTCTATCTACGAGGGGCGTTCATAAAGTTCGCGCCTTGAGGTTGAAGGAAGAGAGAGAGAGAGAGGGAGGGGGGGGGGGACTTTTGTTTCTCCCATGGCCTCAAAGACCTGTCCGGCTTGGGAGACCCTGCCAGTAGACGTAACTGCCGCTGGCATAGCTCTTCGGGGTCATGGGAGAAACAAAAGCCCCCCCCCCCCCCCCCGACCACGACAACAGAAATTGAAACATTTTTCAAGCACATAGTGTCGACTTCTACAATGTGGTGCCTGGCATGTTGTACATCGCTCAGAAAAATGTGCGGCTCTGTAAGATTAAAATAGAGAGAAGGACTAACACATGTGTGAAATCTGAACCGTT
The DNA here is from genome assembly GCA_000934665.2 of Catajapyx aquilonaris. Taxonomy (NCBI): domain Eukaryota; kingdom Metazoa; phylum Arthropoda; class Diplura; order Dicellurata; family Japygidae; genus Catajapyx; species Catajapyx aquilonaris. The sequence continues at coordinate 1,670 of JYFJ02006560.1, read as the reverse complement.
TCTCTCTTTTCCTTCAACAGCAAGCTTTATCAACGCCCCTCCTAATATAACTCAGGTACTGCTCAGGTATTTGAGATTGGTCAATAACACTGCATTTACTCTACTCTTTTTAGGATATCAGTTACTGACTGGTGGACAGAGTTGGCCTCAAGATGGACTGGATGGCCACTGGGAGGTTCCCCTGCCTGTACTGCGACCAGGTGTTCGACAGGAGATGCCTCCTCCTGGGGCACAGCTTCACACACTCCAAGTGGGATGAGGTCAAGAGGGAGTTGCAGGACGGGGAGGAAGGACTGCTCACTGGTCGGGGTCAGGTGGGGGTCACCATTCGATTCAACAAGGGGGAGGCAGGAGGGAGTGGAGGACAGGTGAAGGCCGCTGTAGTTCGAATCAAGGAGGAGCCTCAGGAGGAGGAGGAAGAGGCAGGAAGGAGTGGAGGACAGGTGAGGGAGACCGTCTCATTCCAGGAAAATAACTCACAATTCTGAATTCTAATGTATTTCCATATTTACATTAAGTCAATCACTGGTAGAGATGCAATTATTGCTGCTGCAACATGAAATATTGGCCATTTTTGAGAGCCATTATTATAAAAAAAATTATACAGTACCGGTACATAACAATATGGCGAATCAACCTACTCATATAATAATTATCTAGATTGATGTACAAGCAGGATTTCTTGCAGTTCTTTACCTAATGACTGGCATAGTTATTCTGATTTTTTTTTCTTTTTTCTCTGATTATGAACGGAAAAATGGTTTTCAGCATTATTAAAAAAGAGATAACAGTAGCATTATGGTCAGCAGCTGACCAAGCACAAGCACCCTTAACACATTTTGTTACCTATTTCACACTGTTTTCCAAAACTTGTGTAACGAGGACATTATTCGCTTTTTTTTTTTGGAAATGATAAACAAAAAACTGCTGTTCTGCGACATTGAAATGTAATAAATTAGTATTGAGAAGATGAAGCCTAAACTGAGGATGTAAATTATATATAATTATAAGTGTGAGGTGGGTGTCCCCCGAAAAAGACAGGGGTAACAAAGAAATAAATAAAATAACAATACTCCAAACTATCACTCCACACATTCTGTTGGAATGAAACTTTCCAGCCACACTCTAATTTTCTACAGGATCTCTATTATTAAAATCCTTCGTTGTTTGACCGAGGCTTCTAATTGGCCCCGATAAATTGATTGTGCTACTCCTCCATGCTATGTGTACGGTATTCTTGGCCCTTCCAAATACACTATGCAGTTACTTGCTTGCACTAATTAACAGCATATGTCTTACCAAACCTACCATGAAGCAGGTTATTGCACATTCCACATTTCTAGTCGCTTAAAAGCAGGGGCGGATCCAGAAATTTTTGGGGGGGAGGGAGCGCAAACAGCGCCGGATTTACGGAAAAGGAGCCTAATGCGCAATTATCACTTTCACTAAATGCGAGTTTTAATAAACAAGTTGTACCAAAGCAGTTTGGTGGAGTGCATAAGGCGTCCGACTGCTAATCGAGATGTCCTGGGTTCGAGCCCCGGGGCAGGCGATCCTATACCCGTGGTTTTCAGTGGTTTCTCACGGTCCACACAGGAGAATTCCGGGGTTGCTTCCTAAGCAATAAGCCACAGCCGATCCCTTCCATTCCTATCCTTGTCCCGTCCGTG
>KZ539558.1:1402-18963 GCA_000934665.2 Catajapyx aquilonaris | reverse complement strand
CCACATGTGACGTCACGCATGTGACGTCACGGCGGGAGAGCGGTGATGCGCATTCGGAAGCGCCAGTTGAGCCCAGGTAGGGTTAAGGAATACGCCCTTTAGCCTGGGGCACCTTGTTTGAATTCATTTGAATTTCTTGGAGTCGAATGGCAGCCATCTTGGAAAACCGGAACTAGGCAGCAAAAGCGTTGTTAAACTCAGTGGAGATTGACCAGTAGGAGAGCTCAGCAGTGCTGACAGCCACTGACTACACTGCTGAATTTAGCAAAGTACTCATCATTGGTCAAATTCCTGGTTACAACCCACATAGTGACTTGAGGACATATATGAGGATTATATATATTAGATTATGGGTCATTTCTCAGGAACGATAAAAAATTATGGCGAAGAAATTATTGTTACCACACACTATGTGTTGCCAGATTGGAAGGAGATTGTGTGGAGAGTCATAGTTAAACAGTTAGAGAAAAACCAAGCTTCAAGCTGGAGTCCACTGAAACTTTAGCATGAAATCTTGGTAGGAAGTGGCAGATATCAAAAAGAGATGGGTGGGCATAATGTGCACTGCATTTTTCTGTTTGCTTCTCCAAATAAATCAAGGCCCCCCAAAATACACGTGGAAATTTCTGGCTTGCAAAATTTTTCAGAGGAGCATCCAGCATCTCTCTCCTCCTCAGGAACAGTTGCTCAGCAATTTCAAACTATCCCAACTGTGATACACTGTGTATGGGTTTATCACTCATAGGTGGCATTCAAGATTCCTGCTCTCCAACTGCCTCTTTAAATTCTTTGCAATTTATTGGCATGGCCTGTGAAGTGGGCTGAACATTAAGTGAAAGAGGTGGGCACCACTGCACAAGCATCAAAAATTCCCAATAATAATAATGATGATGGATACCCTATGATAGACCTCCTTGGGCCTTTTACAGGATCATCTTTTCATTAACTATCTTGAATGATTGCCTTTGCTGTGAGGGGTTTTGGTCATGGGCCATGAGAGAGCCCTGAGAAAACCTAGGCAAATGCGGAAAGAACCAATCGAAACTCTTTCCACATAAGTATCATCTGTCAGACCCGGGGATCGAACTCCGGACCTCAAAGGTGGAAGGTTGCGGTGCTAGCCACCAGACCACTGTGCGACCCTTAAAAATTCCCAATATTTAACCCTAATAAGACGGGCGTCACATATGCTGTGACAGTGGCTTTAAAAAATTCTGCTGGCGAAACTATAGCGTTTTCCCACTATGTAACGTGGTTTCTGTGTGGCTCTTTTAATTTTCTCTCGCGTAAAAAATCGCGAGTTTTGGACTACAAAATCGTGCATAAATAAACCGGATTAACCAGATTAACTTGAATGAAATCATCTGGGGGAGGTGTGGTGGCCGAGATGGTAACGTCTGGGCTTGCTGAGTGAAAGGCCCCAGGTTCGATCCCCGCCTGGGGAATTTCCTTTCACCTGCGTTGGGAGGGTCTCTGACCTGCACCAAGGAGGTGTCTGGCAACCTAACCTCCTGGGGGACTGCACATGGCCCAAAAGCCATAGGACAATGCACCTGCACAAGTGTCCCGTCCCCAACAATCCCTTTCCCTACCCTATATCCTGAACCAACCCTTGCACGGAGATTGAAGGAAAAAAAACAGAAAACTGATGGTGGTATGCCACCCCCCTAAACGAGCCGAAGGCTGGAGCACGGGGTATCAATAAAAAAAAAAGAAGGAAATCATCTTCTTGCGGCCGCTGAAAAAAATACTTAAAAAAAAAAAAATCCGACCTTGACAGGCAAATTTTCGCCATTCATAGTTGCCCCCAAACCTCCTCAAGAGATTCCACCCTAATATTAGTGCAAAAGATGATTTAATAGTTTTAAAATAAATAATGTTCGTAAATGCCAATTATCAGCTGCCGGGCGTCTGCGCACTTCAACTCCGGCCTTTGTATGGCTCGAGGGGCGCATGTCCCACGCGGATTTTGAATAGCTGTGGCTCAAGGATGTTTATACTCGTGAGTGTTTATCAACACAGCTGGCTTGGCAGGCCTGTGCTGTAATTCATGCTATGTGTTTATGTACTGCTTTATTCAGCGATGCCAAGGATACATACCGATAATTTTTTGCCAATCAGGCAGAGTCACAAAAAATTGGAGTAAGCGCGAAACATACGCCTCTGTGCCACCTTGTTATGCATATGAGAGTTTCCACTGCGTAAGCATGAGAGGAGGGTCACATAGATGGCCTCAGGATCAAGCCTGGACACTATACGATCTTATTCACTAGTGTTTTGAAGTATCGTCCCCCAAGTCCCAAAGAAAGCGAATTTTTTGCAAATACTTGCAAAAACGCGATAAACCACCTGTCTTATTAGGGTTAAATTAGTTACTTTTATTTTCAGTATTAGCTACGGTACATTAAATCCTGTTGAGAGGTGGGAATTGGGACTGTTTACTCAAGTTGTAATAGGGAAGATATTGCAAAGCAAATTACCAAGAAATGAGGTATATTGCAGTGAGAGAGAGAGAGAGAGAGGAGAGGGGGGATCGATTTTTCTTCCCCTTTTCCTTTCCTTCAAGACAAAATTGGGTGGAAGAAAAAAAGTAATCTTTTAGGGTCATTCACAAGCGCAATACTTGGACATCCATGTTCGATTCCTGGCTAAGGCACTATTCCTTTATTATTATGCAAAATGTCTGTGAAGATCTTCCAGTAAATATGAAAACTATTTCAGTCATAATGTGTCATACAGTTGTATTCCAGCTAGTGTCATGCATGGAAAAACTAATCAAAAGCTATTCAATCACCTTGTGCATTGTACTGACATTAAAACATTGTTGAGAGTAGTTGTGGCATGTTTTATCAATTGTCACACAAAGAGAAGAGTACCAGTACTGACAGTAGGAAAATAAATATGGTCAATTTCTCCCTTCTCTAACCTGGAATGTGTTGGTAAGTACCAAGGGAAATGAGACTAATGGTACTCCGCACATTGCATGCCTGCACAAGAAGCACTTCATAAGGCCTGTGATTTTCTCAACTAGGAGACAAAAATAATTTTACTGGTACAATTAGCATCCTGTCCTGATCTAGGTTCAAGGGCTCTTTACTTCTTGTCTATCATCTGGAATGTTTAAAAAAAATTATACGGGTATTATTACCACAAATAAATCTGGAGGAATGTCTGATAGTTCTGGCCTACCTTCTTTTATAGCTTCTTCCAGAGCTTACATGCGATTTTTGTCAGTTGCCTTGTTTACTGAGATTTGCTTGTTTCGGATGATGCTTTGCCCTGCAAGTGTTTGGACTTGAACAGGCCGGACAAGAAGTATGGTCATGAACACCCTGTATTCTTTAAAAGTGGGTGTTCAGGGGATGTCATGCGGCATGCACATCATTGATCAGCATGGGACTTTTCAGCAAATACACCAGATTACAGATATTTACCACTCAGGGAGTTACTGCCCAAGCTGCCTAATATGGCAACCTTGAATTCACCTGCCACTTTCCACCAGCAACTGTATGGTGTACAGTACAAGGTAGGCATCTCAAGATGGCTCTGGCAAGCTATTCCTCATTGCTAGTCCAGAGTGATAGCTGTCCTGCCTATTTGCGAGTATTTCAACTTTTGGTGAAACAGGCATAGTGTGTTTGAGTCATTCTATGCTACATTCCAAAGTTGCTGGTGGAATTGACATTAATGGCAGGCCAATTCTAGCTTTGAGCTTGAGTATGTCGAATGTGAAGATCATGGAATTATTTTGCACACAGGAGCTATCCTTAAATTACATTGCGCCAAAAGGGGTGGAGATTTTGGATGTGTCCTGTGTCACACTGTCCAAGGGAACCTTAAAGGTGTGTTTACATGTGAGCGATTTGACGAGCGAAGTCGTCGCCAAGGCGGAGTAACCCAAGTAACCAATATTGTTTAAGGTGAAATTCGATTGTTAATTTCAGCCTCGGCGAAGACTTCGCTCGTCAAATCGCCCACATGTAAACGCACCTTAAATTCCAAATTACAGAAATGTAAAGTGATGTCAGGCAAAATACAGTATAATTATATTGCGTGCTCTTATTTGACAACTTTTGCAAATGGGAACAAACATTGGTCAGCTTTTCCTGTAAGGCCCAGGCTACACTAGGCATTTAAAATGTGACAAAAAATATTGTGATTCTGTAAACACTAGCACTACATGGGAATCTGTGTGAGACATGCAAGCCTATTGTTCTCTCGATGTACAGGGTCATCGAAAAAGAATGTCCCAATTTTAAAATCCTATAACTCAAAAACTTGTAGACATATCTAAATGATTTAAGTTTTGAAATTCTAAGAAATGTCTTAAGTTTTTGTCTCATCTTCGTTTCAATATGGGCTTCATTTGTCGCTCAGCAGATTGAAAAGGCGGTATTTATTGTCGTGCCAAACCCGCTCAGTCATATCTGGAGTTACCATAATTGCAATTCTATCCCGTAGGTGCTGGATAAGATGGGTCTTTATACTGCACACATGGTTCTTGATGATGCACATAAAAAGTCAACTCATCCATGAAACAAAACTGCCGTAGGAATGTTTAATTTGTTCAGCCTCCCAGTGTGCAAAGTCTTGAATGAGAAGTTTCTCAATGCCTAGCCCTCCCGGGAGCCTAGATCTTACCCTGATGGACTTTTTGTGGAGACACATGGATGGTGAAATGATTCAGCATATCCAGCACACACGGGATAAGATTTCCATGGTAACGCCAGACATGCCTGAGCGGGCTAGGAACAACACCGATTACAGTATTTACATTTTCCAAGCGACAAATGGAGCTCATATCGAAACAAACTATGGTAAGACCAAAACTTTAGACATTTCTTAGCATTTCAAAACTTAAATCATTTAGATATGTCTACAAGTTTTCGAGCGATAGGGTTTTAAAATTGGGGCTTTCTTTTTTGATGACTCTGTATATTAGGTTATGGCTAGAACCATGACTTTTTTTTTCATTGCCTTCTAAATACCTAGTATGACAAGGTTCCAGAAGCTTACAGCCAATTGTTACATAAGTGTGACATAGGGAGAAGTGTAAGAAGTTATGTAGTGACCATAGCATGACAATTTATGGATGGCCTCAAATGCAGCTTCTTGCTTTCTGAAACAGAATTGTCAGTTTCAAGAAATATGGGCCCTAGTTCCCACTGCGGTAATTGAATGAATGCTTTCCTAATGGAGAAACATTTCACCTTGCATCTGATCGTAGAAGTACTTTTTGCACTAAAATGGTTCCAATACATGCATGAATATCAAACTCTAACCAAAAGCATTACAGCATGTTACTTTTTCCTGCAGGCCATCATCATTTCCATCCTGACCGAAGTTCGAGTGCTAAAGCTTCAAGTTGGTCAGGGCTCGACCAACTGCAGCAGACTTGACAGTCAACAGTTCACGGAAACTATCACACCTAGGGGCGCGCAACATCCTGGGTGAAGGCGCTTTCATTATCGCCTAATTCCTCATTCCTTTGCCTCAGATACATCTTTCCCATAATATCCTTTTTGTACATGGAAATTCCATCTCCAATACCAAGAGCCCATTAGTCATAAATCTTGCCTCAGTAGTTTTGAATATTTGTAATATTAACGGTGCCTGTTGGGTCAAATTTCAACTTTGGCCAACAGTCACACTCAATGAAGAGTAGAATTAGTGAGATTGTGGTTGCTCTAGCATTCACATCACATGCCTGCATGTAAAAAGGTGTAAGAGAGCACAACATAAATAAACACTGCCTTTACCAGATAATGGTAGCCTATAGTAGAGAAAAATCTGGCCTTATCAATTAGCCCAAATAATACCCTTTGCTATTACGTTGAACATAGTAGGCCTACAGTGCTGGAAAAAACTGTCTTGTACCCCCACAAGCAGCGGAAAGCAGCCAGGCAAGTGGGCACAAGTAGAAGTGTGTATGAATAAAGTTGTGCCAGCACCCTGCTTCCGCCCGTGACTGCATTGGCTCTGCTTGCCTGGGTACAAGGGATTTTTTTCTTAATTAATGTACGACATCCAGCACATATGGACCATTTGGGCAGTTACAAAGCTTAAAAACTTACTCCAAAAAAACTACCTTGCAGCATGCTAGAACAAACTTATGCACACAAACATCATGTCTATTGATAAATTTTTTTGTACAGGAAGTCCCCGGTCTATGAACGGGGTAATGTTCCTGAAAATGTCCATAAGTGGGATTTGTATGTAACTCCCTCAGGAACAGCTCCAATGAACCGCTTATGTCATGCATGTTTGTTTACATGTGAGGAAGAACGTAGTTCCCCAATTATTTATTAATTATACAGTATTTATGTTGAACTAGGTGTTGGTCAGTGTAAGCAGAAGTGATTGAAAGTGGAGGATAATTATAAATCTTCCTTAACCCTTAACTACGTAGGTGGAGCCTGAGAGGCTCCAAGCACTATTTAAACGCATGCAACTTTTTCATTGAACTTTATTTTCCCCTGTCCTTCCGTGACTTTGTCAGAAAAACCTTCCTAAGCATGAAAAGGATAGAAATTTTTTTTAGTCCCTATTCTTTGGTTTAAAAAAATTCGCAACGAGGAACAGGTCCCTCCTGGAACCGCTCAGGCTCTATATCTCAGGTGAATCCTGAGCGGCTCAAACACATGATGTAACCTTTTAATTAAGAATTTTTCCCTGTCGGAATATGCTGACTCAGCGTGTGATTTTTACGTTTTCGGAAGCCTAATGATCTGAACTGCACTTTCTGTATGTGAAAAGTCCGATATAACAATTTAGTTGATAAGCAGAAATTTAAATATACTGTTGGAGCCTCTCAGGCTCCACCTACGTAGTTAGAGGTGTTTCACCCACCTATGTAGTTAAGGGGAGCCATGGGAGCCCGTTCGTAAGTATGGATCGCTGTAAGTCTGGTCGTTCGTAAACCAGGGACTTCCTGTACTGTGGTACCAGATTTTGTAAGCCAATGTTGAGCACTCTCACTACCAATTTAAGTTTTTCATGTCTTGGTCACTCCCTATACATTTTCATGCATTCTTATCCAAATGGTCCTTTCTGGATGTGATAATATCAAGAAGAAATATATACAAGCTAATATAAGGTTCTTTGGACTCAATGTCTTCAGTTAAGTGCCACGCCAAGGACTTGTAGAAACTGTTGATGTTGGCCGCCTAATTCTGTCATGGAGGGCTTTTTCCAAACCTGTTCAATATTTCCGACCAAAATTTCATTGTAACAGGACTATTATTAGTTTTAAATATATTTGTTATTAACTGTGCACAGTTACAATGGGATGAACCCTCAAAGTGATAGATAATTGATCCATGACCAAGGTAACAGAGGCTGCCTATGCACTGCCAACAGGTGGGCAGGGAAGAAAGTAGCTGATGGAAGTGTTTCTGAATCTATGGTGGGCTCCTTTTTTGAAGGCTTTCAGTCAAACGATGTCTGAGAGGGCCACCAGATCCAGGTGTAGGTTCCAAAAATTTTTGATTGTTTTAGATCATTTATAAATAAAATCGCATGAGCAATCCTCCTCTTACCATGCCTAGCTGAATAATCTTATAACTTACTGTAAGGTAGTGTACGTATCATAGCTGCATTGTCAGCGAAACTGGCGTCTGAGGTGGAGACTTTGAAGTATAGCTCTCGCCCCTTATCCTTGAATAACAACCATACACCAGCATGTGTGTGTGTGTTTTTTTTTTCATTGATTCCTCCCTAAATGAGCAAAATAAATTCCACCCAAAACCAAACGAGAGTATTAAATTTTATTTCGTAACAGGGTTAGGGCTGTTGTTTATATGGAACAGCAGGGAAAGCATTTATGGAGTCAGGAATAATTTATTATGCAATTCAATTATGGGAACTTTAACAATAGGCTAATACAGGTTAATACTATAGTATAACATACAAATGTAGAAAAATATAGGCCACATATCAGCATCTCTTATTCAGTCAATGGGGGAAGCAGTCAGATGCATCATATAGTCCAACTTTGCTTTTCAACTGTGTCCAAACTGTGTCAACAATGATGTGGCTTACCGAGGCTACTACAATCTGAAACCAGACAAGACATATACCAATGCATATACTAATAATGAAAGGTGGAACAAATTTGAAACATCGCGGTAGAAATGTCTGACGCGATATGACGACACGACACTGTCCATACGGTCCACATACTCTGGCCGTGACAACATCCTATCCTACCCGCTTGAATTGTCCCAACCCATCATATACATTGCATATAATACGCCGTCGCCGCCGTAAATACATGCCACTGTATCCTCCTGCCATCTATTGAGCTCTCTCAACACTTCCTAGCCCGGTGAAATATTACGGCTCATGCCTGACCCCAGTTTAGGGCGTGCCTCTTCTAATCTTCCCGCGTCACATCTCCGGGGCGGTGAGCATGGGGCAGGGGCAGTGAGAGAGCAAGGGCCAACCCAGCCCCTAGCCTGCATTGCGATTGGCCGAATGGGCGTTGAGCGCGCACTACTTTTCGTGTCGGCAGAGTCCTGTATGCAGGGTGTACAGGTGCAGAGCAGTGTGACCCACGTTTCGTCTTTTCCCTCCGCTCACCTGCGTTGTTCTGGCAACGTGTAGGGGCGAGGCAGTAGCAGCAGCAGCATCATCACCCGTCGGAATCGTCAGAAGGGCAGGGCAGGAAGGATCAGTTCGAAGGCAGAGTAGGGCACGGCGGGCAGCGCCGCACTTAAATACAGACCTGCCGGCCGTCGTGTGTGGATTGTGGGCTCCGTTCGAGTCGGGAGAGCTGCTAGGGACCAGTACTGGCCGGCTGACACGTTGGTAAGTGGCTCGACCTACTTGTTGCAAAGTGTCATTCCATTCTAGGCCTGTGAACCACTCCCTGTTAGGTTACGTTGACACTTGCCAGGAAGTTAACCACACCCTGGTCCATGAAACTTGCAGTGATAAAGTGGTGGGTGTTATGGGGGTTTGACTGGCCGTACACTTGTCTTGCTGGTAGCTGACGTGGTCTGTTTAATGGGTTGATAAGAATGTGTGCGTGTGTGTGGTTACTGCGAGTGGATTTTATGGGTGCTGTTGTATTGGGTTCAGCCACAGCGACCCAGCCACAGTGGGTTGCCTTACCAACACATTGCAGTTGGGTTCCTAAAATTGGAGTGCACTGTTTGATGCCCTCAAACGCAAATGAAGAAACCAAAGGGTGTGTCTGTACGACATTCCAATCAACCGTGAGTTTTCAAGATGTTGCACATGTCAAACTGTGGAGAACTCAGTGTCTCGTGTGAAAATCAATTCGTTTGAAATCTTATGGACTCACATGGGTTACTCATTGGCACTGTTTCGACTGTCATTGCAGCAAGATTGTTTTTAAAATTATTTTTTAAATACTTTTTAAAATTGGCAACTGCCAACAATTCTCATACTTCCACAGTGTTTTCAAGAAATCTGTGTCAATTACAATAAAATTGTAGGTTTGTATGGCCAGTGATAATGATATACAGGGTGGTCCTACATCAAGTGTCGTTTTATAACCGCTATTAATAGAAGCGCTTTACGATTGACGTAGCAGCGACGTGTAAAATTGCCCACTTCGATGGCGCCGAAGATGCGCCGAAGGGGGACATTTTACGCGTCGCTGCTACGTCAACGCAAAATCACTGCTATTAATTGCCGTTATAAAACGACACTTGATGTTGGACCACCTTGTATACATGTACTATCGGCAAGGAAATGGTCCTGATGGAGTCTGGATACTTGTCAATGGTAAGCCTACCGCCAACTTTGTGTCTGGACTATTTCCATGCCAATAATACTCAATGTAAATTGCCGGAAGTTTTTTAAATCCCTTTCTGTAAAATAAGTAATGTAGTGGGATTTGATTATGACAGCACTGGTATGTTTTGTTGAAAATTAGTAATTATTGTGAGCACAGTACATGTCCATAGTGATTAGCAATTTATTAGCTCTAAGTTGCTAATTTTTAAGTAGTTACTTTTGAACACATAATTTCTATGGCTATGTAAAGTATCTGCAATGATTAGAATAGTGGAATAGCATGGTGGTATTCATTGTAAGTGTGGATGTACACTTCTGGAAAAAAACCCACTCCTGCAGGGGTTACGAGCAGCACCAAATGCAGGCTCAGGTAGCACATGCCTTCATGGAAACAGGTTGCCAGGTCGATTCAGGTATTCTTCCACCTCCACCTGCATTTGGTACTGCTTGGGTTCGCAGTTTTTTTTCCAGTAGTGTACTAGTGTCAGGTTAATGTAATGTCAGGTAATGTACAGCGCATGGTTATAGAAGACTCAGGTTAGGTCACTCCCCACCCACCCCCTGCCGAGGGGTTTTGCAGCGGGTGCTCACCTGAGACCGCCATGAGACATTTCCCAGAGCTATCATGTGGCGACCCTACCGGACTATAGGCTGAACTTTATAGGTAGAAAAGGGAAGCGCTACATGTGGGCCCAACACGGCCGGCGGCGGCCATGTTGGGCCCACATGTATAGTAGACTCCCTCCTAACGTGGGAGGGTGGGGGTTTCTGGCAACGCCCCCCACTTGCCCCCCGCCGCTCCCTACCTCCTCTACCCCCTACCTCCCGCTGCCTTTACGTCACATCCCTCCGCCACCGTCCGCCACGCTGACCTCTTAAGGACTACTGTGATGACAATTAAACTTGGAAATATTGATAATGTGAATTGTTGCAAAGCACATCTTAAAGCAAACCTTTAATGACAATTTGTACACATGGTTTAAAGCATCCGGCCTTGCTTCCGGCGAAGCATCCGGCGACTGATCCTGCGGATGTTCCGGTGAATGTCACTCATCCCCACTCCACCTCAGCTCCACCTCGACTCCCCCATTACCCCCCATCCCAATCCAGGCACGCCATTGGCTGGGAGTGTTGGGTGGGGGGACTGCCAAGTTAACCCGCCAGGGACTATAGCGCTTCCCTTTTCTACCTATAAAGTTCAGCCTATAGTCCGGTAGGATCGCCACATGATAGCTCTGGGAAATGTCTCATGGCGGTCTCAGGTGAGCACCCGCTGCAAAACCCCTCGGCAGGTGATAAGCCCAGAATGTAGGGGTAGTGTCCGTGGGCTGGTACAGCCCATGGATGGTTCAATTGCAAGGCTGAGTCTTCCCCCCTGCTCTACGCCTGAGGAGTTGGGTTGTCTCTGGCTTCGTCTCGGGTGGGATTTCTTCAGGCTAACCACCCAGGGGAACTCACAAGATGACCACATGAGATATAGCACTTGCACCTTACCTCTCACACGTCCTTCTCTACCTGTGGGGTGTTTTGTTAAGGGATTCTAAAAATTAAACACAGGAAAATAAAGGTCTGTGTAAAGGTATTGCAGGAGGTGAAAGTGACAGCCCGAGATGGGGATTATTATTATTAAATTATTGTTATTATTGAATTATTGGAACAGGTGGGTCAGTGTCTTAGGGCCATTTTCTCGAACAGTGGTTCAAATGTAAACCGGGTTCAAAGCCAGTTTAATCCCTGATTTGATTGTTGTTAGGCTGTTGTCAAGGGTTTAAACCGGCTTTGAACCCGGTTTACATTTGAACCACTGTTCGAGAAAACGGCCCTTAAGCATATAAGGGTGTTTGCTAGTGCTAAGCCTTGATGTTCATGTGTCAAGAGGACCATGGACGTGGCTGAGGCTAAGGTTGTTTGTTTAGATAGGTGTAAATGGTGTAGGTTAATTTAATGGGGGTGAGTAATAAAGGAGGATGGAGGTACACAGGAGATGACAGGATCATTCACGCAGACAAATACTCATACCCAGCGGGCACGGGATCGGGCAGGCGAGGAGAGCCCCCAACGCTTGGTACGCGGAGGAGTAGGGCCTGCCTTAACTTAGGGAGGGAGGGAAGTCGACTGGCGGCCAGGGTGTCGGAGTGGCCGGACAGGATCCTGGTGGCCAGCATATGGTGGCTTGGGGTACCTGCCATCCTATCCATCGTCGGAGATGGGCAGGGTTGGGGGAGGAGGGGGGGGGGGTAGTTTATAGTTTTATTTTTATAAGTTTTAATTTAGTTCACATGTGGGGTTAACTTGTGTCTCCCTTCTTCACTGACTACCCCTTATAGGGAAATGTCGTGATGTTATTATTAAATTATTGATGTTATTGAAATGTTATTAATAATATAATTACATGATTATAATATTATTAAATTATTGTTGATGTTAATATTATTAAATTATTGTTGATGTTAATATTATTAAATTAGTGTTGATATTAATATTATTAAATTAGTGTTGATATTAATATTAAATTATTGTTGATATTAATATTATTAAATTAGGGGAGGTGGAGTGGTGCTGCGGTAACGTATGCGCCCACGGATGTTCAGGTCCCGGGTTCGATCCCAGCCCGGGGACACCCCCTTCATCTCGTGCAGAGTTCAGGGTCACCTCTGGCTTCGTCTCAGGTGGTTTTCCAACAGACTAAACCACCCGGGGGAGTTCACTAAAAATGGCCACGTTTAAGACATTGCACTGCACCTTGCACATCCCCTCCTGTCATCCTGCCCGTGGGCCCGGGCGATTCGCTCAAGGTTCCAGCATTGTACTGCATTGCACTTCAAGTATAATACAGGTCCGTGCCGCATACCCTATATAGGGTCAGGCACTATGCACTACCCAAGGATTATTATTATAATATTATTAAATTAGTTATTAAATTATTAATGGATGAAATGTAGGTATTGTAAAAATTACTCATAACACTAGTAACACTAATCATTATTCGAGAATTAATTACTTATCATATTCGGAACATGAAGGTACATCCATTACTTCCTGCGTTAAAATTCAAACACCTGTTTTTTAAAAATTTGAAGCAGTATTGAGCAGGTTTGAACTTGTTGTTACCTAGGACACTATTGAAGCACACGTGACTACTGCCAGCTCCTTAGCAGCAGAAGAACCTGCGCAAAAAAATTAAAATGTATAAACTGTGCAGGTGTCCCCTATAGGAGACGCTCAGAATATCTGGGTTAATAAAGAAAGGCAGGTCAATATGAAAATTTCACTAAACCCCATCATCTTGTAAGAAGGCAATTTATTTTGCATTCATTTAGTAGATAAAAAATATTTGGGAGCGTTATTTTGTCTTCCATATGGTAAGGTGGTATTACTTTAATATAATTATTACTTTCTTGCCAATTTAGAATAAAAAATTAATTAGCCAATGTAAAAACAGCCATCTTGGGGAGGTACGCACATGGAACCTCTGTTGTTTTCATTTACATGCAGCTTTAGGCGAGAAATTTGATGAAATTATTAGTTATCAGCTTGCATCTGCTGGGAATCGCCCATGCTACATTTATAAATAAAGTCATCATATGCTAAGGGATATGAACTAGTTATGTAACTTAGGAACTACCTATGTGACTGATGACTCATGTTGCTTTATATTTAGTGACGTCATTGCTACCGTTCTTGGCCTTGGGCTTGATAACAGAAGGTTGCATTTAATTGCCTCTGGTTTTGGATGGAAATATGTAAATATTTGTGTACATGGAGGGAATGGTTATGCTGTAATAAAGAGTGGTAGTAAAATGAGTCTTCTTAGTTTTAACCATAGATATCGGAATACTATACTTCCTAGATTGGCGTTGCTCTAGTATCGATCATGCCGCAAGGGCACCATGACACTTGTGGCAAGAAGGAGCAGGAAAACATGGGTCAAGCATAAGGGAAGGATGCTGTTTACTGGTGCTGTGGACCTGTTCTTGTGCTAGTGCTGCGGAAATCATTGTCAGGTCATGTGTTGACCCTGGTTGAGCATAGGACATGCATATTGTATCGGACGGAGTTATTTTTGAAATGATGATTAAGAAAAATGGCCAGTTATGTATGACATGAAACAAATCACGAATTTCTAAAGCATTACAGAGTGTCATCAAAGTTATTCAATGGACCCTCTCCATGCCCACACACATGGTTTGCAATTTTTAATATTTAAAATGGCCAAAGAAGGGTACGTTACCACAGCACCACTTCGTCTCCCCTACATAATTTTAGTTACTGATGTGAAGTGCAGGTGAAACGTCCTGCCTTAATAATTGGGTTTGTGTACACATTTTCTTTTGATAATAATCCTGGATTGGTCCTGTTCACCTGAACGCTAAAGCTGGAGTTTCCTCAACTCGGCAGATATGAGCGAGCATATGCTGGGCTGAGGATAAAGCATGATACATTTTCTGCCTGGCGGTTGTTGTTGCACCACTTTGCCTCCCCAACACATGTAGCATTAATAATAATAATAATAGTAATGATAATGATAATAATAATAATAGTAAGGATAATGATAATAATAGTAATGATAATGATAATAATAGTAATGATAATGATAGTAATTGCTGGTACTGCAAGCAAGGGAGGGTTACAGAGAGGGGAGAAGAAGTTGCAGGTGCAAGTGCGATGTAATTTTGTGCATTACCCTGGGGGGCAATGTACTGGAAATCCTACCTGAGATGAAGCTGGAAACAAAGAAACTCCACATGAGATGAGAAAGGGAAGCCCAGGCTTGCGATTGAAGTTGGGACCTTTCTATATGTGGACACAAGCATTACCAGTGTGCCACTCTGCCTTCCCAGCCGAAATGTAGCATTATTGACTGTTTAATTTGAATTAAGTGCTACATAGAATTAATGAGGTTCGCGCGCCTGGAAAACATTCTCCCATGTAGTATTGACTAATTGTGTGAATATTACACACGCCTAGAAACACCCACACCTGTCTTCACTAAGGTGTGGGGACGTGGAAACTGAACTTTTCGTAGCGAGTGTAAACTAAACTAACCTAACCTACCCTACCCTACCCTAAACCTAGGCTGAGAGAAATGGACTTTTGTGAAACCCTGCAAAACGAAATAGTGGGGACATGTCCCCACTGTAACGGTGATATTCTCGTGGGTCAAGCTGTGGGGACCGAAAATGTCCCCACAATTGGGTCAACGTCCCCAGAGTTACAGTAACACACCTGTTTCCGTCCCCAGACCTTATTGAAGACAAGAACAATAGAGCAACTACCATCCATCTGAAAGTGAAAACATGTGCAAGTGTAGCAATGAATAAGAAACAACATGAACCGAGTTAATTAAGTGCGAGCAACCCACTACAAAACTCATCCTTTAAATTTTCATGAGCAATAAGTAAACAAGTTAGGGATGGTTGAAGAGTGAATTTATGATGGCAAAAATGTGATGAAATTATGGTAAAATTATGTAAAACTAAACGAGTAACATATAACCATCTGTATTCAATCTGACATTTTGATCAGAAGGAGAACATTGGTGCAGTTACACTAGTAGGGCAAACATGCTTGATCATGATGGTGTGGGCATGTCTCTGGCTCACTTCCCACTATGGTGGAGTTGAGCATGCACATCGTCCCAACCTATCTCAAGAGCATCTGGCTGTTAGTGTCAAAGCACCTAATGAACCAATTGTGTGTTCAGTTTATTAACCAACCAAGTGTTCAGTGCTAGATGATGGTTACAGTGCTTTACCCACTGGTCAAGAAGGCCAATTTGTTGGCATTCATAATTACACAGACCACATCTCATAATGAAAATGGCACTGAAATTGAAGGAGGTTACTGAGCATATGCTGCTAGAAGGTCAGACAAGGGATGAGAATGCTACTTGTGGCTGTTTTTGTTAGGTCAGAAATAGCATGCATGCACTTGACTCTCCACTTCGGTTCATCATGGGAGATAGGTATACTGTACACTGGCCTGGAGTTGAGTCAGACAAATAAGCTGGCTTAAGGAAGCATACATTAGTCAGTCTTGGACAGTCACTTGTGGTGTGAAGTGAGAATGACGTATGATGTTATCCAATGTTGACCAGTTCATGTCAGACAAGACAAAATGTGCAGTACTTGTCATATATTGAAGCAAATTTATATTAGTGACGTTATTAAACTTGAATTGACTGGGAGGTGGATTTTTAAACTTATACAAAGTGTACTCAGTGCTAATATGGTTTCTTTAAAAAGACCTCAGTGAATCTAGTGACATGAACTAATGATTATCTTATTCATCATATGAGGTTAGTTTAATATCTACTTGCTGATGGACTGTACAATTTTAAGGTGTACTTCTGCATGATGTTCCTTATGCTGGCTTAGTTCATATTGTTCCATCTCACCTATTTGAGCTTTCAATTTAATCTTAAATGATAACACACATGATATCATTTACTTATTTTTAGATCTTGAACAGAACCGGACACATGCATACAAGGACATTGACAAATGCTGCTGACAATTGGCATCAGTATTTTTGAGCAGCTGTCATAGGTCATATAGATCGGTCAACATAAGAACGCAACTGAGTGTGGCGCACAGGGTGCAATCCTGAAATGAGAAGTGATCTGTGCGTAAGCACGATATGATTTGTTGTAGGTTACACAGTTTATTTCTGACACTGGAATGGCCATACAGATCACTTATGATTCCAGTATTGCATCCTGTGTGCCACGGCGATGCACACTCTGTTGTGTTCATATGTTGACCGATCTATAGCTAATAGAATTTATGGCATGATGTGAGCAGGTATTTTTTCACTTTCCTAAGCAGCTTGCGCCATTGAAGCTGTAGACTTGAATCTTGGGGTTTCCGAAGTCACTAATTTTCAGCAATAATTATTAACAATGGCAAATTTAGGTATAAGGCTAGACCTGCAAGATTTTAACAATTTGACTGAAGGTGACATTTTTGTCAGTGCAGAGGTCATGATTTATTGAAAGATTCAAGCTTCACAACCATGCTGGTCAAATTGATTATGTTGTCATGAACACCACTTGCTTTAGCTGTCATTGTCGTGTCTATGGCAATGTAGTAAATAATCAGAACCCTAGTAAGGTTTGATCAATTTACTACGTGTGGAGTTTATTCCAAGTGGAGTTTGAGGAACTTAACCACGTTGTGTCTGATATATAGCTACAGGTACTGCTTTTCAGAATGGTCTTGTACTTTTCAACTTTGTAGATAAAATAGACACTGATTGTGTTACCACTTCAATTTGAAATTGACTGAACATAATACACAGTAAAACCTTGATATAATGCTCCTGCATATAATGCTATCCTGCTTTTAGCACCCTTTTTTTCCCTGTCCTTTGATCAGCCCCATAAGGGCCAATGGTAATTTTCCCACTTATAGAATTTTCCAGCGTATAGGGCTACTGATCGGTTTCCCTGGTCCTTAGAGAAACTTATCCCACATATAACATCAAAAGGCGCATCATGTGTACTTAGAGGGCTCTGCCTGTGGTTCCGTACTGCATTACCTCCTTGTTAGCCTCCCAATGCGATAAGAAGGGGAGTGACCAGTCCTTATTATTTCTAGTCCTTGGTTTTACTGTAGAGTTTTGAAAAGAATCCACTCTGTACATTGTGAAAATGCATTCACATGGGCAACCTTTGGCCCAGAAGTTTACTGTCCCAACATGGGAGAATGCAAGACTGCCCAGTAGGTTGGCTAGCACATGTTCAGTATGAGGCCTCCTTGCTTGTCAATCTCTCTCTCTCACCCCCCCCCCCCCTT
>KZ539557.1:0-17845 GCA_000934665.2 Catajapyx aquilonaris | reverse complement strand
AAACCCCCCCCCCCCCCCGACAACGACGTCTAGATCCACCACTGGTATTTTCACCATGCTAACGTGGAAATTAGCAGTGGATGTGAGGTTTTCTCTACACTATAGGCCAAGCAGAATTAGAAAATCCAAAAAATTTCAAAATTCAGGAGGGTAAGAGTTACTTTGGTTGTGAGTCAAGAAAGAGATTAAGGGCCGGTTTCACCGAGCTTGGTATATGATAAAACCAGGTTTCTTTAGGAAAATCCCATACAAATAGATAGGGATTTTGAGAAAGAACCCTGGTTTTATCATATACTGAGCTCGGTGAAACCGGCCCTAAGGCACATACACAGAACAATAATACAGGGTGGACGGAAAGTTTCAGACCTCCCCAGGTTTTTTAACCCTACTTTTCACAGCATCTTTTCACATCTTTTAAACGTCCACAAGCAGTTCTAATGTACATTATCTTTTGAAGCATAATCTTGAGAACATCTGAGCACCTTCGCTCTTGCAATTCCATTAATAACTTCGCCTCTGTGACTAACATCCTATTTGTTTTGCGTTTATTTTGCTTGTTGCCTTGGAGGACCACTGGTCATATTCTGTGTCAGATAAGGTTTTTATGACCCTTTTCCATGAGTTCCCCTTCAGCAAATGTTGTGAACTCACTCCTGACCTTATTTTTCGCATTTGCCCATAATGTGGTCCAATAAAAATTTGATAAGGAATGCATGAAATGGCGGACCCGGATGCATTACTTTCGAATTGGTACCATCACATTTGTCTCCATTTTTACTTTAAAATAATTTTTTGGTGGGAAAGGACAGTAAACAGTCCTACCTTGGTAAATTAATCAACATGACACATCCTTTCGTTCACGTCCTTTCGCACCAAAAAATTATTTTAAAGTAAAAGTGCAGGCAAATGTGATGGTACCAATGTGAGAATTCGAAAGTAATGCATCCAGGTCCGCCATTTCATGCATTCCTTATCAGAGGAGGAGGCACAAAATATATGGGCGAGTGGCCTTCCGTTCGATTTGCCTGAAAATTGGATAATTATGTTGTGGCCCAGACCATCCTGATCAATGTTAGATAGGGACATTTCGAGGTAGGACCTACAGGGAGTGTGCTATTGACCTCCGAAGGTCATATGGGATATGCTCTGGTTTTCCGTTCGATTTGGCTGAAAATTGGATATGTTGCAGCCCAGACCATTCTGATCAATGTTGGATAGGGACATTTCGAGGTAGGATCTACAGGGAACATGCTAATGACCTCCGCAGGTAATAGGGGGAGTAGTAGACTACAATAAGTCTCAGGAACTCAATGGTTATTGCATTAAATTATCTATTAATCTTTATTACCTATTCATGTGGTTCAAATTCTACTCGTTGAAGGTTGTCATCTGGAGTTTCCTCCAGCTGCACTTCAACATTCATTGGGTCAATGTAAGGAAGCGAGGTTTCTCACACAGCAGTATTCTAGCCTCTTCGATGAACAGAAATTAGCATGCTCCCTGTAGGTCCTACCTCGAAATGTCCCTATCCAACATTGATCAGGATGGTCTGGGCCGCAACATATCCTATTTTCAGGCAAATCGAACGGAATGCCACTCGCCCATATATTTTGTGCCTGATCCTTTTTATTGGACCAGGTTATGGACCAATGCGAAAAATAATGTCAATCGAGTAGAATCTTTATTACCTATTCATGTGGTTCAAATTCTACTCGTTGAAGGTTGTCATCTGGAGTTTCCTCCAGCTGCACTTCAACATTCATTGGGTCAATGTAAGGAAGCGAGGTTTCTCACACAGCAGTATTCTAGCCTCTTCGATGAACAGAAATTAGCATGCTCCCTGTAGGTCCTACCTCGAAATGTCCCTATCCAACATTGATCAGGATGGTCTGGGCCACAACATATCCTATTTTCAGGCAAATCGAACGGAATGCCACTCGCCCATATATTTTGTGCCTGATCCTTTTTATTGGACCAGGTTATGGACCAATGCGAAAAATAATGTCAGGAGTGAGTTCACAACATTTGCATGAAGGGGAACTCATGGAAAAGGGTCATAAAAACCTTATCTGACGCAGAATATGACCAGGTGTACTCCAAGGCAACAAGCAAAATAAACGCAAAACAGATAGGATGTTTAGATGAGTCACAGAGACGAAGTTATTAATGGAATTGCGAGAGCGAAGGTGCTCAGATGTTCTCAAGATTATGCTTCAAAAGATAGTGTACATTAGAACTGCTTGTGGACTTTTAAAAGATGTGAAAGACGCTGTGAAAAGTAGGGTTAAAAAACCTGGGGGGGTCCGAAACTTTCCGTCCACGCTGTAGTACCATTGCAAAGAAGCTAATCAGGGAAGAGAGAGGATGTTACAACTGTCCCCATTACATGTGTCTTGTAAATATGGTTACTACTTTTTCACTATGCACAGGCTTTGGGCATCCATACTGTCAGTGTGACCCCACTAAAGGAACTTTTATGATACCTAGGGCAATTCAATGAAACCTCTACTCTTTGTATAATCACTTGATTACTGCCACTCAAAGAAGTTGGGAACCTATCTTGATTTTTGTTTTTTTGCACATAGGAAAAAAAAAAGCGAAAAAAGGGTAGCCTAAGTTTTTCATGACTTAAACGCCACACTGGCACACGAGCTGTGAGTTTCAGATTCAGGGCTTTCCAAATGTAGCTAACATTGGCGATGTTACAAGCATTCCCTGTTACAACTCTCTGACCCCAATATCCCTTACTATATCGCTCAAAAAGATGGGAGACGATTTTGACTTGAAGTCAAATGCAAAATCATCTCATCCTTTTGAGCGATGCATGGTAAAGATAGTGTACTAGGCAAATAGCCTATTCAAGAGGGGGATAGAAGAATAAGTAATGTATTTTGCAGTGCAGAAACCAGTTTTAAAAAAAGTAGCAATTACAATGAGTGAAAGTGGCCTGTTCACTGGTCTATTCAAGATTGTGGTAATGTTAAGGCATTGCCATCGTAACTTAGCAAACTGACTAACCATGAAGAGAATTGCAGCAAGTTACCATAGTAAAATGGCCAAACCTCCACTGCATTCTTGGAATTGACCAGTGTTCTGCTATAATAAACCTAGAGATTACTCGGGATGGAATGTGAGGCAGGCGTACGCCATCTTTTGATGCAAGTATAGATGGCGGCCTACCTCAGCCACGGAAAGAGGAAAGGATAGCGAGTAGTTTCTCTAGATACATTATTATAGCAAAACTCTTTGGAATTGACAGGCCACACATAAGCTTGTGCCTGAGCTTTGGGGCTTTCTACTTCACATATTAAGAGACACACATTAGGGAGGCATGGTGGTGTATTGGTTACGCCACTGGCCAGCCAAGCGGGAGGCCGGGGTTCAAATCCCGTCCCCGTCACCTCTGCTTGGCCGGGTCTTTTTCCGCTTTTCACCCGACATGCCGGGGCAGAATTGAACTCCCTACTCTGCCCAGGGCCAGGAGAAAAGGTCTGGTGTATTTCAGTCGGAAATGACTAAAAATTACAGCGCCCTCCCTTGGGAACCTCCCCTTCCCCCCTAAGAGGGCTCCGTCCTATCACAGGGTAATTAAAATAAATAAATATATATATATATATATATAAGAGACTCACCTGCTATTGGACCTTGAGCTGGAATATCTCCTTCTCCTCCTCTCTCTTTCCCTCCTCCCCCTCCACCTGGATGGTGAAGGCTCCCTTCTCCTTCCCCCCCACCTTCTACCCCTATCTCTGCTCCTTTCTCTACTCCTACTTCTGCTGCGCTTCCACCTCCTTCGTGGCGAAGGTGACCTTCACACGAGACAAAAATGACATCAAAACTCTTCCAAATTCACAAAAGAATGTGTCAGGTGCTTGAATCCAACCAACCATGGTGCAAGGAGATTGTGTGGGATGGGGTATAAGAAGCGTGAAAATACCGACCGGCTGACATGTGACTTTGACTTGTTTGGAGTCAAGACAGGCCCAGATGACAGGCTATGAGATGAAGTTGGTGCATTAGTGACCCTGCCTGCCCTGGGTGATGGCACTGTTGTTGTAGAAACAGGGGCTGGTTTTATAATTGCAACAGAGGTATTTGGCACCAGAGTTGCCACCTCTTCTTCTGATTCATCACCTCCAAAACTGGTGATGTATGTGATCTGGCCTGAGTTTACCGGCGACTTTGAGCGTGACCTTGACCGAGACTGGTCTGAACGAGACTTGCGGTAGGGGTCATAAGTTGGGCTCTCCCGAGCTGCATAACTGTAAAAAAAATATTCAAAATGTAAATGCAGCAAAATGCCAAATAACAATGTCGGTTACCTTGGAGGACTCAATTTCCTTCCTTGCAGTTGCCTCTCCCGAAAAGCCCGCCTCTCTCTTCTAGATTTTTTTCCCTGCAATAGATTTTCAATCTCAAGCCTTGACACCATACATGAAAATACCTCATGATTACCAGAGAATTTCTGAGGCTTCGGCACTCAACCATTAACCACTTTGTACCCAAATGCCATTTTCATAAATGGGGTCCTAGCCTTGGGCTCAAATAGCTCAACCATACATGTGGAGTGACCAATCAAAATGCAACAAACGCCAAAATTTTCAAAATCGAGTTATAGGGTGGTAGCACGTCCTTGAGGCTCGGGTCTACGTGTGTGTTAGATTGTGACATTTCTAAATGCAATATCTACCATGTTATAAGGGCTGGAAAATTGAGTGTTGCTTCAAAACGCAATATGTGACCCATACCAGCTACTTCAAAACGCAACATGCGCCAAGCAGCCAATGGGAGAGTGCGATGCGCAACTGTTAAAAATGGCCGCCGATATCTTACCAACCCCATAGAGTAAGCTAACCGACCCACACAGTACTACAGTAGTACGTATGTTGTTCTCATCGACTCGCTCCAACCCCGAAGGGTGCATAAGTAATAAAATTTAAAAAAAATAGCTAATAATGTTCTCATGATTTAATTAATGTTTAATTAATAATTAGTGTCAAGGATATGGTATCATGGTTCCTGCTGATAGATGATATGAAGAATTTTTCACAGTTTAATAATACGGCCAATGATAATGATCGATCAAAACGCAACATCTGACACATGTGCCCAATCAAAACGCAATAAGTCAAATTTTGATTAATTTTTTTCTCGTGTTCACATTCCAATTGGGAGCAATCAGTTTTTGTTGAATATCTCGAAATGGCTTTGTTGGCGTTTGTTGCGTTTTGATTAGTCACTCCACACATGTAAACACTCATTCCACTACTTTTCAGCACCATCATGTCATTCTTCAATAAATTATCATGGGTTTATAAGTCACACTCAAATTTGTGCAAAAAAAAAAGGGAGCATGGCCTAGGGGCACATTCATACTCCTGCCATTTTTTATTGGTTTGCCTCAAAAACTGGCACGGGCATCAAAGCAGATCAAGGTGCAGACTTTGAACACACTTTCAACCCTTCCACATAAACACACCAGCAGGCTTTTTTTTTCCTACCCACTTCCAAAATGAACAAGAAGAACACAACTGAATAGCATAATAAGAGAACAATGCAAATTGTTACTTCCTTGTGTAACCTTGCCTTCACTTTTAAAAACCTGCTTGGAACCTTAAACTGACCTTCTCCTCCTCTTGCTCCCTAGCAATCCTGAGAGCTTCTTGTTCCTCCAAGTCATGAGTTAAGAAGCTCATGAAGTCAGTCCCAACTAATCCATAAGCACTCCCGCAGGCATTGATCTCCACACCCTGAGAATTTGTCAGCTGGGCCACATCCACTGTCAAATCTGGAAGTTAAAATTTGACATCAGCACATCAAGTAGTTCAATCAAGTCATACAAGTGTGACAAACTCACACAATAGAAATACACACACATTTATTTTTTTTACTTTTTTATTTCATACCCCGTGCTAGAGTCTTTGGCTCCCTTAGGGGGGTGGATTACCACCATTTGATGGGACCAAGGATAGGGAAGGAAGGAAGCGGCTGTGGCCTATTTTTACGGAAACGACCCCGGAATTATCCTGGAGGGGATCATGGAAAACCGTGCAGAAAACCATAGTCAGGGTCGCCGGCCCCGGGATTCGAACCCAGGACCTCCCAATTAGCAGGCGGGCTCCTTATCCCCTACACCAACCTGCCTCGGTTAAATACACACACATTTGGTCACCTTATCTTTCCATCTCAATCAACAAGGTGATCAGCATGTTTCACACACCTAGACATTATTTAAATTTCAAATACTCGTATTTTAAAATGGTGGGTTTGAGCTCAGAAAAGTTTTCATCTAACAGTTGATATTGCAGCTTTTCATACTATATACTATAAGTCTAACACAATTCCTCAAGAATTCCTCTGTGGTGGTGCCAAATCCATCAACAAGGGTGTAACATGAAGTCTTTACTCAAGGGACTCTGTACCTCGAGTTTAAAAATCCATATTTTGAGAAAACCTTCCTACAGGAAATGTGGAGCTAATTTTAGCATTGGCTGTTAATGTTAGCTATTTTTACATTAGCCACTAGTTTTAGCATTGGGTGCTATTCCATAACAAAAGGAAATGACAAACAAAAATTAACTCTAATTAGACTGGTGTTTCTTTTTTGCTTTTTTGCAAGGATCAGAAAAAAATTCGCTTCGTTTGTCATTTGAGGGACCATACTTCACTAATCAAGTGAGTAACATTGTATGCTGTCAAGGCTTGAACCCGATAACATCGAACCCACTCCAGAGCAGTAGAGCCGGGTCCGGAGCAAGCATCGGAACTTGGTTCGGGTTCGAGCCGGTTCAGGGGAGAGTGGATCCAAGGTGGGAGCGGGTTCGGAGCGGTTCAGAGCGGTTCAGAGCTTGGTTAGGTATCAACAGTGCAAAAAGAACTGTCCCAGTCATCCTGACGTGTGGGCTGGCCGCTCGACACACACCATGTAAGTTACATGGTGTGTGTTGAGCGGGCAGCACACATATCAGGATGACTGGGACAATTCTTTTTGAACTGATGATACAACATACCAATGCAACAGAGAGAAAGGCAGTAAAACCGCTGGATTTACTCCAGCGTATGCATCATGCTTTCATGGTGGGAGAATGACATTTCCAAGCACCCGCAATACAGGGTGTACCACAAATGCAACATTTTGATGTCATACGCATTTTTGTACGTTACAATGTCATACCCATATTTTGGATGTCACATTCTCATGTCATAAGCATTTGTTGTACGTATGTCATTTTTATATCATACGCATTTGTTGTATGTTACAATATCATATTGTAACATACAAAAAATGCGTATGACATACAACAAATATGTATGACATACAACAAATACGTATGACATGAGAATGTGACATCCAAAATATGGGTATGACATAGTGGCATACAAAAATGCGTATGACATTGTAACGTACAAAAATGAGTATGACATCAAAATGTTGCATTTGTGGTACACCCTGTATTGCGGGTGCTTGGAAATGTCATTCTCCCACCATGAAAACATGATGCATACGCTGGAGTAAATCCAGCGGTTTAACTGCCTTTCCCCCCGTTGCGTTGGTATGTTGCACCTAACCAAGCTCTGAACCATTCCGAACCCGCTCCGGAACCGGGTTCAACTCCGGAGCTGTTGGCCTGAACCAAACTCCGAACCCGCTCCCACCTTGGATCCACTCTCCCCTGAACCGGCTCGAACCCAAACCAAGTTCCGATGCTCGCTCCGGACCCGGCTCTACTGCTCTGGAGTGGGTTCGATGTTATCGGGGTCAAGGAGCAAGGGTTCGGGTCACAACCCTGGGCAAGAGGGTCCATAGATGGCCTCAGGATCCAGCCTTGACGGTATACAATGTTACTCACTTGATTAGTGACGTATGGTCCCTCAAATGACAACGGAAGCGAATTTTTTTCAGATCCTTGCAAAAACGCAAAAAAGAAACACCAGTCTAATTAGAGTTAATTCTTGTTTGTCATTTCCTTTTGTTATGGAATAGCACTCAATGCTAAAACTAGTGGCTAATGTAAAAATAGCTAACATTAACAGCCATGCTAAAATTAGCATTAGCTGCTAATTCAAAGCAGTGCAATAGGAGGGCTCTGCTGATGGTTGTCTTTGAAGAGATTTTGCAGTTCTCTCGGTGTCGTATCACCCAGATCTGCTGTGCCATTATGGTCCTCATCTCTTCCCAAGTTTTGTCTACCACGACCACCCCCTGTTCATCATTCTCTCGGCAACCTTGCAGATGCCTATTTTCATTGCCTATTGACAATTACTACAAGTGCAATAACTAGCTGTAAAATCATTTATAGTGCTGTCAAAAATCACTATTACATGTTTAAAGAATGAAGTTGAATATGTTGTCCATGTGTAAAGACTGAAAAATTCAGGCAAGATGCCAGTACAATCCAAATCTCACAAAAAAGTAAGCCTCCACCAAACTTTCCATCTGCTGGCAAATCTTTAAGACGGTCGGAAACAGCATATTCACAGATCAGGCTAAAGGTCAAGAATGTGGGAGGTCAGACAACTTACACTAAAATGACCCTGTACCTCTAGGAAAATAAGCAAACACTTTAGTTTTTCGCTAAGGGTAGTTCTAGCTTCAGGAAATAAATTTTAACGTTCACACACATTCTCTTACAGCAAGAGAAAAGGATTTTTTTTTTAAATTATTTATTTATTCTACCCCATTAGCTGGCCTATTGGCCATTTTTAGGGGGACACAACCACCGAGCATCGTCATACTAACCACACAGTTGGATACGTTTTACAACAAGAGAAAAGGATTAAGTCATGTGTAACTTACCAAAATCAACGTCGCTGTCATCATCCTCTTCCTTTTTCTCCTTCTCTTCAGGCAATACCGGAGTGCTGTCTTCATAAGTGTACGGAATGGCTGCCTTCTTCTCAGCTAGCTTCTTCTTTTCTTCTTCTTTATCCTTGGTTTTTATTGGTCCAAATTGTTCCTCCAAATATATTTGATGTAAAAACTTTTCCTCAGGAACTGCCACAATAATAAGAAAAGGCTGTTTGTTAGTCCACAGTCAACACTGAACAAACACTGGCAAAGAAAATTAATCCTACTTACTGGCAAGAAAATCATTTTGTACCAATATCCTGTACCTCTCATAATTCACCTGCCTCTCTTCAGTAGCAGCATCTTCGGAGAGGGGAAACTCTTCCTCAGGTTTTGAGTGATACTCAGGGATCAAGTCAAGATGTGCCCGTACATCGAAGCGATCTATCAGTGTGTCAGTGTGACCTTGCCAGGGCATCCTTCAAAAAAATTACCAATTCAATATCTTCACCCATTAATCACTGGCACAAGTGGTGCACTACTTGGCCAACATAATACACAAAAAATGAGCATTTCATCTTACTACAAATAAGTAAAGAATGGATTTTTAGGTTCTAAAAAACCCAGAAAAAGGCAGGCATTTAGGCCCTGAAAACAGTCAAAATAGGCAGTAAAAATCATGCAGGTCCTAATTTATTTTCATTCCTATACAATATTACAGCCTCCTCTTGGGCATGGAATTTTGTAGCTCAGTGACAAACTAGCAGTTATTCCATATTTTCATTGGTTAGTCGGCAACACTTGTCTAACAATGCATCTTAATACACTGAAAATGACCTTTCGACGTCACATGAAGTAACTGCATCATACTTGAAAAGTGAAATTTCTTTACTACCAGTTCATCCTGCATGTCTACAGCTTCTTCACTGTTCGCAGGTAGAAGTAGGAAGGATGCCTTGAATAAAAAACTCTTGAAAATCTTACCGAATGCCATCAAAAGGTGGAAATAGGCGCTAATAGGCCATTTAGGTTCCAATGCCCAAAATAGGCTATTTTAGGTTCTATAAAACTGACTTTTGAGGTCCTAGTGTTATGAAACTGATAGATATTTTGGTTCCAGTGATCTGCATACAGAATAAAAAGCAGGTAAAAACCTACAAATCCGTTCTCTACAAATAGGCAATGGCAAGGCTTCATAAATTAATGGCAGATGCATCTACTGTTTTGCCCAGTGCATGTACCATATGACCAGTATGTAGTGAAAAACTGTGCTTCGTCACTTTGGACCTGTCTATTTCAGCCAAGAGGGTATATCGAGGTTGGTGGGGTCACAATAAACCTGATAAAATTTCTCATTTTTCGAGGTAATAAAACTGCAAACAACTTGTAAGGCAAAATATGGTTTGGGGTCAACCAGATCTACTGTAGAGTACATCATGTCGATATGGTGTAGAGGAGTTGATTCTTGAGTGACAGACTGTGACATGGGAGATGAAGATTGATGGGAGAGTGACGGACAACATGTGTCGGTTTGAGTCTGTCAGTGAGACATATCATTACTCAGTAGGCTAACTTGGAACTACTTGGCATTACTCAACTTATGCTGGACAGCCAATTCTCCCAGGGTATACAGGCCCCCTGGTCAACCTCATTTCATACCAGCTTGCTTGCAGATTGCAGGGTAATACGGTACAAATAAAACTGTAAAAAAGCATTCCATATTCACTCACATGTTAGCTGGACTATCAGCTGCCATTGCAATAGCAGGGTCAAGGTGGATCTTGCAAGGACGACCATGAAGCTGAAGAAATTGCGTTGGGTCTTGCCTCTGTAAAAATTACACCATTAATAGTAGGATGGCCTCCTCTGTCCAAGACAGAGAAAAGACCTGGCACAGCACAAGTCCTGCGTGTATCCCTCCGACCCACCACTTGACTCCCCATACTGGCAATTAATCCCATGCCTGCCTCGTTAAAAAAAAAATTATCAAGTCTACTGTGCTGCCAACCTGAAATCCATCCGAGACCCCTGGTTTTGTGTCTATACCAGGGCTATTCAACTGGTGGACCGCGGTCCAGATCCGGACCGCGACGCAATTTTGTCCGGACCGCGACAATATACAGGACAGTTTGAAATAGCATGATGAGTTACTAAATCATGATTTTTTGGAAAAAGGGGCGACCAATTTCATCAAATACACACCCATTCAAATCTCCCACATTCACCTAAGCTCCGTGTGACCTTGAACCCCCAAAAAATTTCGCCTACAGGGGGCTCATTCCCCGCCCTTTACGGCTTGTTCACCTTGCGCTTATGAAATGGGCCCCCTTCCGAAATTCTTCTGCCTACGCGCCTGTACAGGACATCATAAAGGCCGAAAATGTCTTAATATGCCCTGTCTTGATAGGCCCTTCTACCCTTGCTGCACATGTTTCTATTTTCGAATATGAACCCTGTGGTGCGATATAAAATCTATCTATTTTTACCGGGGGGGGGGGGGNGTGTTCCGAACCTTCAATGGCCCAGAAAAGGTAAATACTGGACCTTGTCATAAAGTTGAATACCCCTGGTCTATACCATTGCCAAGAGACACCAGGACCTTATGAGGCCGTAATATAATAATGGATAGCCTGTGATAAATAGATTCGTGATTCGATGATATTGACATTGCAAAGGCCCAATAGGTCCGAAATTTCTTCAGTGAGTTTACAAGGGAAAAACTGTGGAGAGAAAAAAAGTGGAACAATCTTCATTTGAAATGTTTCATCGTCTGCAAGACTATATCGAGGGCAGTGGCGCAAATTTCAAGAGCGAGTCACATCCACACATTTGCAAATACTAAAGGAGGATTTCGAGAAATATTTCGGTGATATTGACATTGCAAAGGCCCAATAGGTTCGAAATTTCTTGAGTGAGTTTACAAGGGAAAAACTGTCCACTTATGAAAGAGAGGAGCTCATTGATTTGTTCTGCGACCGCACATTGAAAGATACGTTTCAAGATGGATAATAACTGACGAAGTTCTGGCTGGATGTGCAGGGGGAATACCCAGGATTAAGGGGGCGCAGCAGTAAAAATATGGTAACTCATTTCGTACGGAATTAAATTTTTTTTGTAGCGAAATGTTAAGCTCGAAAAACGCGCGCAAAGATTTTGCCTTTAAAATGGTACCATACTTGACATGATTGCATTAAAATTGTGTAAACACGGCCTCAGAAATGTGTCCCAATTATTATCTCAAGATTCCTTCCGCCATGTTCATCACATTCACATTTCGGAAACGCCGTTTTCCGTTCACTTCAACTCACCGTAAGTCATTATTTTCTTGGGCGAAAATGGGAAAAAAAGACGAACTAGGTGCCAAATCATTTATGATATATAGGTACTTTGCAAGAAAAATCTCAGTGATTTGCCGTAAATTACAGCACTGGCAGCCAGAGGGTTAAAGAGCTACTCCCATACTCACTTATAGAAAAACAAAAGTAGAGGCTTCACTGAGCTCCACTAATGTGATCGCCGCCTCTCTCTCTCTCTCTCTCTCTCTCTTCCCCCCCCNCACCACTACCACCATTCCACCCCCAATTTACAGAATTGAAAGGTATATTTCTGGATCAAACCAACTATTGGCCATGTGCTACGGTTAGTGGCCACCTCCACAGACATTCATAAAAGTAAAATCAGTTAATCATAACAGGCAGCAGCGTGTTGCAATGTTCACTACTGAACCCTCTGTTTTCTCAATTCATGCCTACAGATGCCAAATGTTGAAAATGGTTCTAAATACACAAGGCACGGGAAAAATTAATCTTCCTTCTGTCTTCTTAACAGAAGGAAGATTAATTTCACTGTGTTACCAACTTACAATCTTCTCGTAATACTCCCTCCTCCGCTCAGCTCTCTTCTTATAATCAACCATCATTCCTCGAATACGTCTCTCCTGCTTCCGGGCCTCATGCCACATCTTCTTGGTGTAGTGATGCATTTCATTCGCAGCTGAAACACAATACCTTTACTTATTATAATCATCAAAAAATCAGGCCAACAATTTAATAACAAATATTCCGCACAATCTCTCATTGTGCGCAATGAATATCCTTGTCTGTTGTTGCTAGTATTATTATTATTATTATTATTATTATTATTATTATTATTATTCAGTAACGTAGCAAAACTGCCCTCTTTCCTTAGATGGCATTGTTTTTTTTTAAAATTACCCAGTGATACAACTGGAAGTCGTTATAGGGGGGGTGGCAGTCAGACTACCGTCAGTTTCCTAGTATGGTTTTTACTTCGCTCTCAGGTGCAGGGATTCAAGGACGTAGGGGAAGGAAATGGATTTTCGGATGCGGGGGCACGGGTGCAAGTGCAATGTCAAGCACTGGGCCATGTGCAGTCCCCCAGGAGGTCAGGTTCCCAGACATCTCCAAGGTGGGGGTCAGAGATCCTCCTGACGCAGCCGAAGGGGAAATCCCAGGCGGGGATCGAACCCGGGACCTTTCGATCAGCAAGCTGAGACGTTACCATCTCGGCCACCAGACCTCCCCCTGACATTGTTATGAGCTGTGGTCCAAGTTGCGCACTTACATTTTCGTGGCATGTTTGCAGCCTCCAAGCCAAGAGGCTGGCTGACGCTTCAGATGAAATGTGGTCACAAGGAAGGCCCAAAGGAAATGACTTGTGCAGCCCGAGTGCACCCCCCGCCGCGCCGGTTATAGCACCGATCGTAGGTGTTTCCGATGTTGCGATCTGGCAGTACTGGCACAACTCCGGCGACTGCTACTGCGACTGTAGTAGCGTCAAAAGAAAGATGGCGGCGCAACCTAGGCTTCTTCCCCCAGCCTGCCCCAACCCCCACTAATCTATAGATCGCTAGACGCTAGCTCGCTACTGCTACCTTCCCAATATGGTTGGAATGAAGGCTCACGATGATGTCAGATGGCGCTGACCACGTTTCAGGTCATATCAGCAGAAAGAGTATCAGGTCATATCAGCGGAAAGACTGAAAGAGTATCTACTGACTAGTGCACCCGTAGCCAAAATTTGGCAAAACCTGCAATGAGGAAGACAATGGTAATGAAAAAAATTGAATGGGAGGGCTCGCGTATAGCTGGTCGTAATACGGGATTGAAAAATTGAGTGGCATTGAATCAATGTACATATACTGTACACGTCCTGAATCGGACATGAGAAAAGTTTTCATAAAACCTCGCGATATACAACATTGTGTGTAAACACTCTGTTGTTGGAGAGCAATATTCCGTGTTGAGCAGTAGCCAGTATAGGAGTAGTGAACACTTTGACCTGACTTGGGTTGCGAGACCGGGACTGCCACATACAGCTGGCCATGATTGTGAGAAGACAGGTTCATCCGGGGAAATGCTAACGTGCCTCATTTGGCCCTGCGAGTTGTTGATCGTCATGGCATAGGCTGGGATGATATTATGTCAATGAACATAAGCTGACATAAGACTTTTGGATCCGGATCCAGCAGGCTATGATTAAGGCTAATAATAATAGCAAGAGATAATATAGCTGACAAGAGCTGATATGGTCTAGGACTTTTGGCGGGAAGGTAAAGTGGCGGGAAGGACTTTCGGCGGTAAAGGAAATTGGCGCTCAGGAGTTTAGGCGGGAAAGCAGGCGACCCCAGCCACTATTCTCCCCGGCCTCGTGATTTAGTGCCGTAACCAAAAGGTGGCAGCACTCACCAAGGGCCCTTCTTCTGGACAGGGTCCCCTACATGGGTGCCTCCCCCATCCTTGGGGGAGGCACCATGTAGGGGACCCTGGTTCTGGAGCTTTCCAGAGGCGAAAAAAATGTGGCTATTATTATCTACTGATATAATGATAATATATGATAATGATAATAATAAGGATAATGATAATATACATGGTGATCGAAAAAGAATGCGCGGATTTTGAGACCTTATTGTTCTAAAACTTGTAGACATATCTTAATGATTTAAATTTTTAAATGCTAATAAATGTCTAAAGATTTGGTCTCACCCTAGCCTAGGTTGTTTCGATATGAGCTTCATTTTTCGATCGGCAGATTAAAAAGACGATATTCGGTCTCGTGCCAAACCCGCTCAAACATATCTCGTAGGTGCTGGATATATTATTGGGTCTTTACAGTTTACACCACAGACATTGTTCTTGATGGTTCACATAAAAAGTCGCCTCATCCATGAAACAAACGTGGGGTAGGAAAGTTTCATTTGTTGAGCCTCCCAGTGTGCGAAGTCTTGAATGGGAAGTTTCCTCATGACCCCCCCCCCCTCCCCCACCTCAAGAAGCCCACAGTGATATTACCCGATGGACTTTTTTGTGGATATACATGTACGGTGTACGGTGAAACGATCCGTCCAATGGATCCGTCATCTCCAGCACCTACGGGAAATTATTGCAAGATGAGTGACGCACTCCAGACATGTCTGATCGGGTTAGGCACGACACCGATTATAGTAGGCCTATTTATAAAATTATTTTCTGAGCGACAATGGGAGCTCATATCGAAACAAACTAAGGTAAGATCAAAATGTTAGACCTTTAGCATTTCAAATCTTAAATCATGTAGATATGTTTACAAGTTATCGAGTTATAGGGTTTTAAAATCCGTGTATTCTTTTTAGATCACCCTGTATAAAAAGTCACGGATGCAGCCGTATACCCGTAAGCGCACAGCGCAGCGTGACCGGTGGCCCACAGGAAAGCCAGTTTCATGCGCCCGCAGCGTCATCATGCGGCAAATGAATACGTTACGCTAAGATCTCCACTTCGAGGTATCCTCTCCTCCCTCTTTTTGGTAGGTTCCAGGGATTAATCCCTGGTTTCGCTGGCAATGGCGCCTCCAAGCAGCATCTCTGCAAAAACAGTATCCTCCATCGGTGTCGATAGATGGCGGGAGGGTTGCTACAAGCGGGAATTTTGGATTTGCTAATATATCGCATGATGTACAGTGTTGCACATTAATTGCGTCGTACTGCTAGCGACATTCTCTCAGCGAGTCCCAAATTCATCTAGACTAGAGACTAAGGTACTGCAGGTGTACCAGTAGTGGACGTGTCCCAAAGGTGGATGGCAGAGACTTCTAACCTATAACAATTAAGGGAACGCGGCAATGTTGAGTGGAAATGAGACATTTGGTATCATTTCACATCCCTTTGGGGCTGACTGGTCACCACATATTTACCATTCATTACTTAGTGAATGAGAAGCGCGTGAACACGTCAGCTCTGATTTTTGCCTTGAAATCGTGCTTTTCTTAGCGGATTCGGCGATTCGCCAAGAGACACTTAGAAAGTAAAACCTTGCAAATAAATAAGTGGACGTGTTACTTCGGGTTTTTTGAGTGGAAAAAGATATAAATGCTTCAAATTTTCCAAATATAATGTCACTTTGCATCAATCTTATGTAAAGAAAGTTTTAGTTGGGGCGTCCACTACTGCCCCCCCNAAAAAAAAAAAAAAAAACAAAAAAAAAACACAACTTGATGTTCCCATTCTGGACGCCCCGTCTCGACCATTGGACACTGGGCCGTAGTCGACACTCGAGACCGGCCGAGAGTGTGCAAGTGTTCTATAAAAATAAAGATTCATATCTTACGTACGGTAGGCTACTTGGCCCCACCCATGTGTGAAGTAAGAGTCAGAAAAATCGAAGAAAACTGATGGTGGTATTATGCCACCCCCCTGAAAGGGCTCCGCCCTATCCCGGGGTAAAATTAATAAATAATAAAAAATAAATACACTGTACTCCCGATTATCCGGTTGCGGATCATCCGTGTATCGCAAAAAAGAGAGATATGAAAGTCCGAAATAATGTCAATGTCTCGCAGACAGAAAAAAATAATAAATAAAATAATAATAATAATAATAATAATAATAATAATAATAATAATAATAATAATAATAATAATAATACAACAACAACATCACGACATTTCCCTATGATGGGTAGTCAGCGATGAAGGGAGACGCAAGCTAACCCAACATATGAGCTAATAAAACTCATGAGAATAAACCTAAAAACAACCTGACCTACCCCCCACCCCTGCCCACCTCAGACATCACCTTATCCTCAGACATATTTACCTAATAATAATAATATAATAATAATATTATGATTATGATTATTATTATTATAATAATAATAATAATAATAATAATAATAATAATAATAATAATAATAATAATAATAATAATAATAATAATAATAATAATTCATACCCCGTTATCAGCCATCGGCTCTTTAGGAGGGAAGTTTGTTTTGCCTGGAACTCTTTGCTTTCATTTTACTGTGCTCTTTGGGATATGATAGGGACGGAAGGAAGCGGCTATGGCCTATTAATTACGGAAGCAGCTCCGGAATTTTCCTGGAAGGACCGTCGGAAACCGCAGGAAACCACGGCCAGAGTTTCCGGCCCCGGGATTTGATCCCGCAGGACCTCCCGATTAGCAGTCGGACACCATATCCCCTCCTCCAAACTGCTTCGGTGCAGACAGAAATATAACAGACTTTTCCCAGAAGCCTAACAAAAAATTTATGTTAAGTTTCATTATTTTGATTAGACCTTATTTAAAACACCATACAGTAGCCTACAGTAGATGAACCTCGATTATCCGACCTCTGATTATCCGAATCCTCGGCTTATCCGACAGTCCAGCTCCAATAATAAACTATATAATTATGTTTTCTCATAAAATACTGTAATAATGTACTACACATTTGTTTTGTGCTGCCTTGGTTAAATTGTAAGTACAGTATACAGTCATGAGTACAGAAGAATGTGTATGTAAAAAATAATTTCTTCACTATTCGTCAGAAAACTAACATTGGACATTTCATGTTTTTATGTATAGGCTATCGTATAGGACCGGAGCAGCCCCCGGACACTACCAACCCTCTTATCTCCTCTTATCGCCTTTGGGGGTCTAGCGGGGCGGTTTGTGGGAGGTGACCGCTTGAGGGCGATATGCCCAGTTTTCTTCAGGGGCTAGACCAGTGGCGACACCACCGGACTCAGTGGAAGAGAGTCGACTCGCTTCTCTTTTACTTC